>JAOTOM010004530.1:117500-329707 GCA_034440615.1 Ashinkailepas kermadecensis | reverse complement strand
CTCTCTCTCTCTTTCTCTCTCTCTCTCTCTCTCTCTCTCTCTCTCTCTCTCTCGCGCTCCCTGGCTCTCCAATCAAACGCCAAACACCTGTTCCCAAATCAAACATGTCACCCGGTCGAAGGCGCCTAGTCGAGGGTTCTTGACCTTGGGAAGTGATGCGGCAATAACCGCTAGCTTGGGAAAACTCGTGAACAGGTGCACTGGGTCACTAAGCCATAGCACAACGTGTCTACGAGACTTCCTTCTGCTTTAAATGGCACGGGGAAATAGTACCGCTCAATTGATACTCAGGAAGTTGATTTATATATGTAACCGGGGATAACGTTCCACCCTGAAAGGAAATGGACTTGAGACTCAATATAATTATAGAGGACACTGTAGTCCGTTGTGTGCGTTTTAAGTCACGCCGAGATTGGCCGGAGACGTTTAAGCGAGCAAACAGCAAACTATGCCAAAAAACGTGACCCGACACGAGGTCGCCCACATTCCTTTGTATCGCGCTTTGGTCAACTGCATTGCGTCACGGTGATACAGAGCCCCTCAGCACATTACCGGTTGCTAAAGGGAACACAAAGTTGGAAGTTGACCTTGTAGTGTTGCTGACCCAGGTCGACCTAGCTTGGTCCGAGACGCGGCACCTCCCTTTAAGTGCTGCTACCAGATGAATAAGTTGTACATTCGCGGCATACATTTTGCACCATATGTATGGTTATGGGAACTCCTTTCCACGGCAAAAATGTCCATGAAATATCGCAAAGCAGTCACGATGGGGAAAAACAACGTTTACCGTGCAATCGCTGGAAACTCGCCCCCAGGCTTTGTACCTGTCAGTACATGTATTACTCTTGAATGCTGCGGGCCGGATAAACATTCGGAGGTCCAAAAGCCTTAAGTTGGTGCCGTTGAGGAACGAACATTGCACTGACCATTAAGTGGCCAAACGTACTAGGTGCGAAGAGGGATTTGACAGGGAATTAATTCCTGGTTCGTCCGTTACTTAATATAAAAGCTAGCCGGCAAGACAGGATAGGACGAACCCGGCTACCGTCTGTGACGGAAAACGTGAGACGACTTACGCATTTTAGCGAGGAGACGATTTGCAAGCCGCTCTTCAACGGGCGAGAAATTCCATGGGCCCAAACGTGAGCTACGAATAGCCTCCGCCCTCTTCTCTTCGGAGGAGACGGAGGGTGATTGATAGAAGACGGGAAATGACGAAACACTGTTGGTTGAACCCCTGGGAAAGCGTGCCGGAAAGACTGGACATTTCACAGGGCAGCTGGATAACTTGAGTAATTCTAGGCCACAAATCCCTCCGGCCTGGTGACCACAGAGCGCGGAAGGGCACCCCGAGGGTAGTAAGACCCGACGGGGTCGATGGGTAAGCTCGCAGGCAGCGGCACCAAATTTTGGTTCGGGATGAATCTGTGCGCATAGTTTAGGTAACAGCCAAAAATGGCCAGGTTGGCATTCTTTCCCTGTCTCAGCTATTCCAGTAGGCCTGGGTCTCTCGATTTTGGCACAGGCAGGGAAGATGAAGTTTGGCGTTCCGTAAGCCCCCAAGGATAGGATAGGCAGGGGATTTGTGGGTCTCCCTATATGACCCCGGGCAGGATAGGTTAGAAACACGATAGGGGGGACATCCCGACCGATTTGTGGCCCAGGACCACCTGTGGGGGTGCCCGCCGATCGCAAGTTCGAGCATGCAAGTCCTGGCAAGGCTTTGACTCATTTAAAGTGTAGGTATGTCGGCCATTATTACCCAAGCCCAGACATAAGACCCATCAGAAACTAACGGAATGTCGCAGCCCAGTGTCACCGAGCCTAGAAGGCAGTAACGGATATAGTAGTCTATCATACACAACCAACAGTGTCGCGTCAGCCGGTCACAGTTGTGGACCTAAGCACGGGTAATTAACATTTAACTTTGGGCTAGAAAGCCCTAAGCAACTGTCTGAGAGAGTAAGACTCGGTGAATGCGCACGTACCACTGGAAGGGAAAATATCGGGCCAACACTTTTAGTAGAGAGCGAATGTTCGGAACGAAAGATGGAAATGAATGGATTACGTGGGAGCATGCATGAAGTAGCTATGTGTAGCTAAGGACCAGTGGGAGCTGTTGGAACTCTGCGTACGCATCTAGCCGTCAGAAACCATCGTTGCCAAAATTTGACCCAGGATAATTACCTAGGCCCTCAATTTGCCAGTCCGGTGACCCGTGGGGGCATGCTGGTGAATGACATGGAGGAACACGAGGGACCCTAGCACTTAAGAGGGCCCCGAAGCTGGACGAGGGCCGGTGACGGACGCATTTCTAACTACAATGTCCGCCCATTACTCTTATGACCCCCCTAAGTCTCTCCAACCACGCGGTTCCTCTATCCTTCCCTGACGCCACGACCAAGTTAGGTTCACTCACGAATGCAAGTGGTGTAGTGAGAAACTTGGCCTCGCTATATAAATTTGTATCAGGATGACGAGTTACGGGGCACCGACAAGATGACTATACGACGACAAATGATGATATATCATATGATGGCAGCTCATACTACAGTGTGGACTCGCAGGTCACCGCTCGCTGTGGGCCGCACCGGTTGGGAGCCGGCGCACCGGAACCGAGATCGGCACGGGTCGGGGAGAACCCGCCCAGCGCCCGTAAGCGTAGCAAACATGGCCGCCGGCCGGCGGCCGTGCGGAACCAACTAGCTCAAGGGCGCGCCGCAGTACGCTTCAACGTCACCACCACCGCAATGGAGCAAGACGAGACAAACACAAACGCCTCCAAGACGACACTGACCCCAAACAAACTCAGACGACTGCGACAAGACCAACCACTCCAGACCACTGCGACCAGCGACAGAAGACGAGACCAGCGACCTCGAAACCTCCTATCACCCTTTTCCTCCTACCAAGACAAGACCAGACAACCCCTATGATCCCCTCCCAGATTTAACTAGACACCCCCCACCAACCAACCAACCCTTCCAAACCACACCCCTACCAACCCCTCCCCCACCTATCTTCCCCACCCACACACACACCGACCCTGCCCCCGACCTCGCCGCCCTACACATGGCTAATGTCCAAGATTCATATTTGGAAGGATGGAAATTTCCCAGATTCCAAATATATGACTGCTCTTGGAACCTGAACCGCCTGCACAGCAATCTAAAAAGAAATAGCATGCATTTCAAAGGGTCATTCAGAAGCACCTAGGGATATGGCTGGGTAAATTTATACCTGAAGGTAATTTTTGGAATTCTTGGAATTCCTTTTTATAATGAATGTGGCCACTATGGCCCTACATATGGCCCTACACATATGCATTTATAATGAATGCATATGAATGTGGTTAACATGAAGTGGCCACTCATTTCTTCTGCAATTGCACTCCTTTCAGTTGGCAGGCAAAATCACCCCAACAATGTGTTTGGAGTTGGGTAATTTGGCATACAAAATATTGTCTTTAAAATGTGGCATAACCGAACCTAATCTAGCATATCATTCAACGTGAGAATAAGTTAAAAAAAAAGAACATTTTCAAGCCATTTTTCCTTTCAAAAATTGCACTTAAAAACCTAACATAGCCTTTTTGCTTTTCCTGTTCCCTTGTGATATCTTGGACATCAACATTTGATGTTTAATGTATGTCTTTGAATCATGGATTTAGAGGAAAATTTGCGAGCATGGGAGGATAGTGTCCTTTCTCTTTCTATTATGTGAAACATCCTATGACTTCCAAGTGAGTTGCAAACCTTATGGCAAATAGTAAATCAACACTGTGAACACTGTCGCACCGTTCAACCTTCAAACTAGAAAATGGAGGATATTTTTATATTTGGAGAAGACAATCCTCTAGCTGGCAAAGATCCAGGACCAGTCTGCTTTTGTTTCATCCCTGTACCCATGGTGTTGCAATGCAATTTTGGAAGCTTTATTGGCATGTTATGGTTTAAGCAACTTCAGCTTGCTCTGGCATCTTCGACATTGTACCTACATTCACTTTTAGCAACTGAAGTGTGTTGTGACACAAATTGGTATGTTTTGTAGGCACACTGATTTGACATTCTTGGTTGACATATTGCAGTTCTAACATACTCAGTGTGTCAATACAATTTTGAACCTTTGCTGTCATGCTGCACCTTTGCACCATTGCTAAGCTTGCTAATGCATTGCTTTTATGTGCGCCTATGTAATATTTCTTGTCACCAATAAATCAAGGACTGAGGAAAATCAATGTTTGCACTCCCAAGAGTAATTAGGTAGTGATTTGCATATTCAGTGGCGGTACTGTGCGCTATAATGTAAGCATGATGAGGTAAATGCACTAGGTAGGGCCGCATGTGATAGGTAGCAAAACTGGCCTTTGGAATCAAGAGAGGGTATCCGATTGGCACATGTCTGTACCTCTGGGGGATGTTCGGAGTGACAGCGCGTTCCACAGAGCTTGGTCTAATATTGCATTTGCGGAAGGTCGAAGCCATGCGCCAAGAAAATATCCATTGACATGTTAGATGTTTTTGGTTCTGTGCGATATTACATGCGTATCTCTCTCCCAGTAGTATACGGCGTAACGCAGGGGAGGTTCGTCAGTCTCAGCCATTAAACTACCGATCGGAGAAGTACGCAAAGCTCCAGTAGCAACATGAAGGCCTGTTATGTGGATAACGTTCAGACGGCATTTCGTTGTAACACACGCTCCGTCATAAATAAAACATCCATAGCTGATTTTAGATCGTACGAGCGATATGTACATAAGAAGCAAGATAGATCTTTTTGCTCCATACGGGCATCTGGAGACAGCGCTCATCACCTGCAGTCGTTTTGCATATTTCTGTACAAGATCGTTGATGTGGGTGCTGTATGTCAGTCGGCGGTACATCCACACACCTAGAAACTTGGCAGCTGGCTTGAATGGGATATGGCGTCCGTTGAACATAATAACGGGGTCAGTGCAAGACCGTTTGCGGCAGTAGTGGACAGCGGTGGTTTTCGATGTAGACATAACGAAACCGGTTTTGTTACACCAACCCTGCACCTTCCGGACAGCCATCTGGAGTTGTCTCTCAACCGTGTGCACAGAGCGTGAAGAAAACCATATAGAGAAATCATCCACGAAAAGCGCTTTTCGTACGGAAGTCGGCAGTGAGGCACTCACGTCGTTGATAGAAATGGCAAACAATGTTACGCTCAGTACGTTCCCCTGCGGGACTCGCGTTGACTTGTGGAAAGGTGCCGGATAGGGAGTTTCCTATTCTAACGCGAAACGTCTGGAAGATAAAAAATTGGACAAGACCCCCATGGAGCTTCTGACACCAATATTGTGTAGCTTCATCAGAATACCGTGACGCCACGCCGTGTCATATGCGCCGTCAATGTCAAAATATATTACAGCTGTATAGTGGCGTTTCATAAACCCAGAGCGCACAACGGAGTCGAGTGTTAAAATGTGGTCAAGTGTGCTACGGTGTTTTCTGAAGCCACTCTGTATCACAGTAAGGAGATTGTTATGTTCTAAAAACCACATCCATCGGACATTGAGCATTTTTTTTCCAAACAGTTTACACAGAGAGCAAGTGAGCGAGATGGGGCGGTAATGTAGTGGGTCCTTGCCAGACTTATCTGGTTTACGTATGGGCACTATAATTTTCTCCCGCCACGAAGGTGGAGAGGGAGGTGTCCACTAGCGAGTCGTCCCGATTGTACAACACGCAAATTATCGGATACAGCCACCAGGAGGGAAGATAACTGAACACGCCCCAAGTGACGTCTATGCTCCTCACGACAGACGAACATGAGTGGCATGTTCCGATGTGATGTCTATGCTCCTCACGACAGATGGATATGGGTGGCATGCCCCGATGTGCAGGCCGCGGGCATAGTGCCACCTCTTCCGACCGCGCGAGGACGGAGCTTCAATGGTCTATTTGCGCGAGGACGAGCTTCAATGGTCAGGAAAACGTCCAATGGCTCTCAGTCGGTTCGTAGCCGGTGCGTCCTAGGCGGCCTGTCGCTTTTAAAAAATACCTATCAGCAAGTCGTTCCACGACCACGAAAAGTTCCTTTTCAGCCATGTCATGTAGATGTAAAATATACACCGGTGGTTTTATTACAGACGTGATACAAGGAAATGCAATTTAATGCAACTACGAAATCGCAGTAATCCCCCATCGCCAAGCTATAATGCATGAATCGAGGACTACTGTACTGCAACAGGTGGTCTTAATACGGTTTTCAAGGCGCCGCACGTTTTCTTTGCCGACTACTGAGCTGAGACGTCACCAGGGGGAGGGGGTGCATGGGAAGCCGTGTCTTACTTGGCGTGGCCTGGGACGTTCATGGGAATCAATGGGGGTTAGGTGAAAGCAGTTACAACATCTCCCCTGACAGGTCAAGAGCCCTCTGACAAAATCCGGGTGACATCCCTGCTCCAGACGTCCAGCAGCAAGTTACTTCGGAGAATGACGCAATCTACCGGGTGACGTTGCGAACAGCTGGGCCTTCTCGGCGCTGACAAAACTCACCAGCTACAAGTGATCCATTAATTCGGCGCACCGGACCGGCTGAATTTTACACATGGTTGTTATCGAATACGTCCCACAAAAACAACAGAACCAGGTTCACGTAAAGACATAAAGACATAAAAGATCAGTGCAACTATGAGCCACAAGGGCCCTTCTTGGTTGCACTTTGGACACTGAACCAGTTGCCCACCAAATCTGTCGATCAATCCTCCCTGGAATACAGAAAAACAAGCCCCCTATTCTTATAAGATTGTCTATGCCGTTTTTAAAGATGTTCAGTGTGTTACTGCTGACAATGGTTCCTGGCAGCTGGTTCCAGTGTCTACTACCCTGTTGGTGAAGAAAGACTGTCTTAACCTTGTCCTGCTGTGATTCACTTTAATTTTGAATTGATGACCTCTAATTGCATCATTTCAGTTAAATTCAAACATTTCCCTGAGATATCCCTGTTCCTGGCCATGAACAAATTTAAAAACCTCGATGAGATCTCCTCTCAGCCTTCTATATCTAAGTGAAAACATATTTAATTTCTTCAATCTTTCCTCATATGCCAGGTTGCCTACACCATTAACCATTTTTGTTGCCCTCTTTTGTACTCTCTCTAAAAGCCAACAATCTTTCTCATAACTAGGGGACCAAGCTTGGACACAGTATTTCAAATGTGGCCTGACATATGCACAGTAAAGCTTCCTGATGACCTCAGGTCATCAGGAAGCTTTTCTGGATGACAAACATCCAGTACAGGGACATTCTTTCAACCCTGGTTGGACAGAGTACATGTTAGCAGTCAGCAGGCTGGATTTGTGCTTTGCAATTCTGGATGTGGAGAGGAACTTTTTGGGTGTAATTGAATATGGAGAGGATATCTATTCCAGCTAATGGCATCAGAATCTCGGCTTGTACTTTCCAGTAAATCTTGAGCACATCACAGAGCAGTTCATTGCCAATAACCATTATTGACCTACAAGTGAGACAAATGAAGAAGATTTCCTCAAGAGGATGATGCTTTGGATGCACCAAATCCAGGATCAGCCAATTTTTCCAACCCCGGCAGTCACTGATCTGGTTGTATATGTACCCCCACCATTTCTGATTACTATCGATCGCATATTATGCAATGCTCAACTGAGTGGGGTGATGCCAGGGTGCAAGATTTGGCTTGTGGGTGCAGTATATTGATATATTATGACCAGCCAAACATTTTAATTCAAATTAGCATTATTCGCGTTTATCTCAGTTAACCCCACTGTCGCCTATTATTATATTCCCTGCATGCATTGCGTTTTGTGTGAACCAATTTCTCTTTTATCAAGGTAAGCGGGATATCGGTCTTTACGTCGGTCCTGGCTCCGCACTGCAAGAGCCGAACTAAGAGCATGGATTCGCGCGGCTGCTTCAAGGACAGCAACAAGAAGTTGTCGTACAAGGTGGACAACATCCGCATAGTCAGTGACCTGCGCGCCATCAAGGCTTCGCCGACCGAGAGTGTCGTCGGCGCTGTACTGGCGGCTACGTCTCGCCTGCATATTAGCGGGTTGATTTCCAACACCGTGACACCAGAGTCCCTCCGCGCCGCTTACCACGTCCTGAAGAAACTGCCGTGCTCGCAGTGCAAGTATCGGCACTGGTGGTACATCTGTGGCTTATCTACATCTGTTTGGCACACATCGCGTGCTGACCACCAAAACGTCTCACATCAGTTGATCGTTCGGCGGAACGCCCCTGACGTGGCACGCAGACTGTATCACAGAATGAACTGTGATTTCCCGCTACAAGTCGTCGAGGCACCTTTAGAGTTTAGCATACCTTACGTCTGTAGAGATGTGGCAAAGTGGTAGCAACTACTTGTGATACTTGTGATGACTATTTGAGGCGTCCGCTGCCGCACTTGTGAGGCGACTACTGCCACGGCTGTGAGGTGGCCACTGCTACGGCTGTGAAGCGGCCGTTATTATGTTTGTGAGGCGGCCACTGCCACGGCTGTGAGACGATGGCTGTCATGGCTGTGAGGCGGTCACTGCAACGACTGTGAGGCGGTCACTTCCCACACCTGTGAGAGGGCCGCTGCCATGGCTGTGAGGCGGCCACTGCCGCACCTGTGAGGTGGCTGCTGTCATGACTGTCAGGCGGTCACTTCCGCACCTGTGGGGCGGCCGTTGCCATGACTGTGAGGCGGCCACTTCCGCACCTGTGAGGCGGCCGCTGTCATGACTGTGAGGCGGCCGCTTCCGCACCTGTGAGGCGGCCGCTGTCATGACTGTGAGGCGGCCACTGTCATGACTGTAAGGTGGCCGCTGCTCTGGCTGTGAGGTGGCTGTTGTCAGGGCTGTGAGGAAGCCGCTGCCGCAACTGTGAGGCGGCCACTGCCACGGCTATGAGGCGGCCACTGCTGCGACTGTGAGGCGGCCATGGTCAGGGCTGTGAGGCGGCCGCTGCCACCAGTGAGGCGGTCACTGTGATGGCTGTGAGGTTGCCGATGCCGCGGCTGTGAGGCCGCCACTGCCGCGGCTAAAACTGATCGGCAATGGTGTGAAAGGTTATTTTAGTTATGCCCAATTTTGCATTGTCTAGAAAATTATTTTTTGATAGGACGCTATTTAGAAGTGCACCACTGAAATTCATATAGATCAGGATTCCATCCATATCAGCGTATTTTCATGTTTCTTCCGCAAAATATATCCAGCTGAAGAATGTACTGAAGAAGATATTAAAGGAAAAGGCTTATGCCTACTAGTTCTGTTACTACCGTCCAAATGTAGAAGTAATGTACCTATCAGTAATTAGTAATTTTTCGTTGTTTTATATGTGATGTAAGATGACAGCTAATGGGAATGATAAATATTCATCTGACTAGAAATGTAATCTATTATATACACGGTAGAAGATTGCGAGTAATTGATGTCCGATTGCCGACGATCGCTTGGGATTTTTCACCTTTATGTGCCGAACTCCGGATTGTGTCATTCTTCGCTATCTTCGAGATAATTTTGTTCATCCTCCACTGTCTCTGAGCGAATTTGCTCTCCGAGCGACATTCAGGAGTTCCTATGGGAAGGGCGACACTCCTTTTGGTGAGCAAAAATTTACTCAGGGCGCCAAGCGACACCTATTTCTGATGAAACAATCGAAGAAAGCATGGAGGGCCGTCATATCTGCAAAAGGTGAGTAATCATGAAAAATAATGTTTCGGAAATTTCATGTTATCCAATCCCGAGGGACAACCGCCCCTTTCACCACCCAACCCCACCCCCTCCCCATTGAACCCGTACCTGATTTGCGACCAATTTCCCAGAATTGTATCTCGTCGGCGACCACCGAAAGGCTTTTTTGAGCCCTGATGACCTGCTCACTTTTGTATGACACATTCCTCTATATTGCCCCAAGCATTCTTAGTGCCTTCTTCCTGGCTTCTTTGGTCTGTTCTGATGTCCCCAATTTTGTGTTCAAAATAACACCTAAGTCCTTCTCCTGCTGAGTCACAGATAGTACTTGGCCACCCATCAAGTATGGAGCCTTCATATGCTGCCTACCTACATGCATGACTTTGCACTTATCAAAATTAAACTTCATTTGCCATTTTTGGATCACTTCACAAACTCGTCTAAGTCTTTCTGCAGAAAAACCTGCTCATTGTGCCCTGTTATTGCCCTAAAGATCTTCAAATCATCCGCAAATTTCAAAATCTTACTGCTTAGGCCACATTTTATGCTATTCACAAATATAATGAACAATAGTGGCCCCCGTACCGACCCCTGGGGGACTCCACTAAGAACATTTTGCCATGATGACTTTGTACCATTTAGCATCACTCTCTGCTGTCTATCTGAAAGCCACAACTCTATCCATTTTAGGATGCTCCCTGCAATACCATGGACCTGAAGCTGCATCATTAACCGTTTATGGGGCACCTTGTCAAAGGCCATACTAAAATCAAGATATGCTACATCAACCTGATTTCCCTGATCAAATTGTTCTGTAGCAAAATTCAAAAAGTCCAAGAGATTTGTGAGACACGATCGCCCTTTTCTAAACCCATGTTGAGTATCTTGAATCAATCTGTTTCCTTCCAGAAACTAACTATTCTATCCTTGATAATTGATTCGAGTACGTTGCAGACTAGGGATGTGAGGCTTTCTGGCCTATAGTTTTCAACTTTCCCTCTTTCTCCTTTCTTGAAAATAGGAACTACATTTGCCCTTTTCCAATCTGTTGGAATTTCATTTTGTGAAACTGATCTACAAAATATTATACTAAGTGGAATTGCCAGTTCCTTTTCAGCTTCCCGCAATACCCTAGCATAAATTCCATCAGGTCCTGCTGCCTTGTTTGGCTTTATTTTTCTGATATAATTGAAAACAACATCACTATCAATGAAATCAACATCGTGTATCTGATCACCTGTCACTGAACTGTGGTTCACGGGTGGCAGATTAGTCACATCCTCCAATGTAAGCATTGATTTAAACTGCTTGCTCAGCTCCTCAACCATCCCACCATCCTCACTCAATATAGTCCCATTTACTTCCAGTGGACCAAAAAGAACTTTTTACTGTCCCCATTACAGTTCCTAGGCAAATCAATTCTTTTGCTCGCTTTGCTGCTCTGGTTTTCTGCTTCACAGCATCTCTAGCTTTTTGATACGACCTTAGATTTACGATGTTTAAAGCTTCCTTAAATACTCTAAATGCATCTTTCTTAGCCTTAATTGCTTTTTATCAAATCTGGTGTAAGCCATGCTGGCTTTCCTACCATTCTTTTGCGCCTTTGCTTTTGGGGGACATGTCTAATCTGAATTTCCCTCAAGTAAGATTTGAACTTTTCCCACATTTCACAGGCATTTAAATCAAAGAACTCTTCTTCCCATTTTATGGCACTTAAAACCTCTTTCATGCGGTCAAAGTCTGCCCTGTTAAAATTTGGAATCTTTGCCAAATTATCCTTGATTGTCCCTGCTACTTGTGCCTTGAATCTCACTATGTTATGGTCACTTCTTCCCAGAGTTTCTCCTACAGTCAAGTCTTGAACTAAATCACTTAAATCTGAGAAGACAAGGTCCAAGATTGAGCCCTGCCTGGTTGGTTCCGTTACAAACTGGTGTAAGAACAAATCCTCTTCAAGGCATTTCCTAAACAGTTTACATGATGGGGAGCCAACACCAACATTTTCATATCCTTTTAGATTAAAGTCACCAAGAATAAGGCATTTCCTCTGAAAGTTTCTACTGATTTCCTCACAAATCACCTTATCGAGCTCCAGTTGCTCAGAATGTGGCAAGGTTCCTGATCGATACAAAGCTCCTATTCTCAATTTATTGCTGTTGCCTTTCCCACAGCAACATCAATCCAAATGGACTCCACAGACACATTTTTTACCCCATCTGCTACTTTTTGAGAACTGAATAAGCTATTCACATAGAGCATTACACCACCCCCTTTCACTGCTGGACCCCTATTGCATGAAAACATATTGTATCCCTGGATCTCATAGTCCTGCAAGTTATCCCCAAAATATCCCTCACTGACAATGCCTCAGTAATGCAAACAAAATCTGGTTTCTCCTCAGCAACATAACACTTGAACTCATCAAATTTGGATCGAATGCTCTGAGCATTAAGCATCATACACTGAACAAAAGTTCCATAACCCTATTTGGCTTTTTCATGTTGAGTAGCTCTATCATCTGTGGATGAGCTACCACTCTGCCCCCTTGATCTACTGCTATCCCTATTTGCTGACTGTGAGGTTCTATTGCCTATGCTGTCACTATTGGCATATCCCTGAGATGGCAATGCCACTTCTTCCCTCCCCACCCCATTATCTAGTTTCCCTGAAGGACACGTTCATATACTTTGCTTGACACTTGCACCCCCTTCTCGGAGAAGTGCAGGCCATCCCTCTGATAGAGGTCCCATGAGACATAAAACCTGCACCACTTGTCAATAAAGGTCAAACCTAACTCATTGCAGAGCCTACCTACCCTGGCATTTGCTGCTAGTGCCTTAGAGCTCCACTCAGGGGAGACTCCAGCCCTAGGTAGAATAGCTGTCACAATAACTCTGCTATTGCTTTGCTTCAGGGTGGCTAGAAGGGCCCTATAGTACTGTAGCAGCTGCTCACTCCTAGCAGGACCTATGTTATTCACTCCTACCTGCACTACAACTGCACTAAACTGGTTCTCACTGGTGGCCTGTGCCACCACAGGGACCAGGTCTTTGACCTTGGCACCAGGCCTGGTGATGCACCTCCTGCCTCTCCGACCTTTACAGAATACCCTATCTAAATGCGGCACACGAGAGTCTCCTACGACTAGCACTTTCTCCTTGCTGCTATCCTAGCACCGGACCAGCTGAATTTTACACATGGTTGTTTTCGAATACGTCCCTCAAAAACAACAGAACCAGGTTCACGTGTAACCGACTAGATTTTAACTTCATTTTCAATGGAATGATGACAGAACCATTACATTCCTGACATTCACTTCTCCATCAACCAGGGGCGCCGATTTGTATCCTTTTGTGGGGGCCATGGCCCCACCAATGTTGATCTTGCTCCCCCCCCGATGTTGAATTGGGCCCCCCCAATAACCTATGCTATTTTATGCTGATAAGAAAGCTAAAGGGAAAAAATGAAAAATACCATGCTAAGTAGAAACATTCATGTTAACCAGCACATTTTGTACTGAAAAGAAACAGATTTGGATTAGATAGTGGACTGACTCTCCACCTTTTGCTGAAAAATTTAAAATTGTGTGCAAAAAAAACAAAATAGCTGGATTTCCCACCACTGTGGAAGTACAGCTTACATCATAAAATGTTGAGATTAGCTGATGCTGATGCATTTTAAACCAGATTGCCTGACAAAAATCTGCTAAGCAACTAAGCAACAATTGCATGGTCATACCGATGTTTGTACACACCACCAATGGCAAAACCACATGCATATGGAGCTTGAACATGATTAATTCCATTCTCAATTTCCAGTGATTGTCAAATTTACATGCAATTCAGTCCAGTGAAAAACAACCATGATTTAAAATTGAGTTTGTATACCCACATTGAGATTGTGGATATACAAACTAGAAACATCTTTAGCAACCTACCCATCACACCGTCAACTTGATATTTACCAAGGTACCTACCTACATGCCCAATGACAATGTGCATGCATTCAATATTGATATGGGGAAACCCAATCTCAAACTGAACCAACGAAAGCCACGTATGAGCCAATCTGCCAGCTTATGAAACCATGAGAGAAAAAAGTCAGAAAGAAGCCGTATAGACACCTCATTATAATTAGTTAGTTAGTTATTTTGGTTTTAGGGCGCATCGACTACTGAGGTCATTTTGCGCCCATAACTATTGGAGTTAACAAAGTGCAGTATCAACCTTCACATCGTGGGTAGCCGTCCACCTGGTTCTACTGTGGTACACAATTTACATGCGGTGTGTATCAGCGAGGGGTATATATTGCGGAGAACGACACTGCAGATAAGAAGTCCATCAATCGTCCCGATTGGACAATGTTCGAGCTGTCGGATAGAATATCGCCAAGGGAAGACACCTGGTCATGCCCAAAATGGCGTTTACGCTCGTCAGTATAATGAGGACACGATATTAAAACGTGGCGAACTGTCAGCGGTGCACGACATCTTGAGCACAGAGGTTTGTCGCCACCACATAACAAATAACCGTGAGTAGCATGCGTGTGCCCTATGCGGAGACGGCACAGTGTGACCTCTTCTTGTCTACGTTTGCGACAGGACGAGCTCCATGGTCTCAAACGTTGTTTGATGGTTCGTAGTTTGTTTGCCGGCGTCGCATCCCACATAGCCTGCCACTTGTCTAGGAGAAAGACGGACACCTCTCGGTAGTGGTCCGTGGCAGGGAGTGGCAGTGATCGAGAGCACGGTGCACTTGCTGCTCGTTTCGCCGCAGCATCCGCCAACTCGTTACCGGAAATGCCAACGTGGCTCGGAAGCCAACATAGAATAACTCGTCGTCCAAGGCGTTGCATGTCGGTAAGACGGCTCACGATATCCCGCAGAAGGTGGTTTGACGGATAAAACGTGTTCAGGGCCATAAGACTACTTAAAGAATCGGTGAATATAACATGTCGATCACCACCCGACACTTCGATATAACACAGGGCTTTCGTAATAGCGACAAGTTCCGACGAGTACACCGATGCGTACGTCGGGAGCGAAAACGAGCCGGCGACAGATCCGCAAACAAAAGCGCTACCAACGCCATCCTCTGTTCGAGAGCCGTCAGTATATGTTGCTACCCATTCCTTGAATGTTCCAATATGTTGGAGAGCCAGTGCGCGAAATTCTGCTGGAGGGATATCGGATTTTCTGATTTTCGCTAGAGATACATCCACCTCCGGTGTAATCAACTCCCATGGAGGGGTCTCTATGTTCTGGACTCTACGAATTCCTCGAAGCTTGACTCGACTTTCCTGCAGGAGTCTTCGAATTCGCACACCGAACGGGGCGACACTCAGATTTTGTTCCCCAGAGAAAAGAGTCGACAGTCGACGAGAAAATACATGCGAGAAAGCCGGATGGGCGGGAAACTGGCGGAGTTTGCAGGCATACCGCATTCCTAACCTTTCTCTGCGCAGAGAGAGAGGTGGCTCGTGTGCTTCGGCTAAAAGACTCACGATGGACGAAGTACGAAATGCTCCGGTCGCGATGCGAATAGCGGTGTGATGAACAGTGTCCAGGGTTCGTTTGGCGGAGTTGCGCGCTCCGTCGTAGACAAAGCAGGCGAAGTCTAGCTTAGCGCGTATCAGTGAGCGGTAGAGCAGAATAAGGGAATCCCTGTCAGCTCCATAGCTAGTGCGAGAAACACACTTTAATATGTTGAGTGATTTAAAACACTTGTCACGAAGTGACTTAAAATGTTCCGTGTAGCTAAGGCGTGAATCGAAAGTCATTCCAAGGAACTTCACCACAGGTGGAATCGGAATTTGGCTCCCGTACAGCTTGAGACGGAGTTCTGCACAGTTACGTCGGCGACAGAAGTGCATTGCGGTTGTCTTTTGTGTTGAAAACCGGAATCCGTTCACTGCACCCCACCTTTCGAGTTTCTGCACTGCAATTTGGAGACGTCTCGACATAGCAGACAACCTAGCTGTGCTACACCAGATGGCAAAATCGTCTATGAAGAGAGACCGACCAAGCTGGGGTGGAAGTACGTCGCAAATATCGTTGATCATTATGGCGAACAGTGTCACACTCAAAACACTTCCCTGTGGTACGCCATTCTCCTGCACATATCTTCTGGATATCTGGTGGCCAACACGAACACGGAAATGTCGGTCAGTCAGAAAATTCTGTATAAAGATCCCCATTGATCCCCGGACACCGCATCTGTGTACTTTTGCAATAATACCCTGGCGCCAAGTCGTGTCATACGCTGCTTCTATGTCGAAAAGACAGCGCCGACGTGCTGTTTCTGCTTAAACGCCACACGTACTGCTGTGTCCAGTGTCAAAATGTGGTCGATAGAACTCCGGTTCTTCCTAAAACAGCACTGTGCATCTGAAAGGTAGTCATGCACTTCTAAAAACCACGTTAATCTGGTAGTTGCCAGCCTTTCCATTAACTTGCATAGACATGAGGTGAGGGCTATTGGGCGATAGTGGAGTGGTTCTAGTCCACTTTTGCCAGGCTTCAACACTGGTATCACCAATGCTTCTCGCCAGGCTACAGGGAAGTCCCCTTGTTGCCACAGCTGGTTGAATATGCTTAGAAGAGTTTCGATTGCACCTGGTGGGAGATGTTTTATCATTTCGTTGTGAATATTGTCTGGGCCCTCGCATACACTCCTGAGCTTCGCCACGGCGGAAGTCAGTTCGGACATCGTGAATGGTCTGTTATACGATATGCTGTCAGTGGTGGCAAAGTCAACAGGAGACATTTCGCAGCGCGATCTGTGACGCAAGAATTGCGGATCCCAATTGCCACCTTGGCTACGTTCCGACAAAGAGTGGGCAATTTCGTTCGCAACGTCTATGGATTTCGTCACCTCCCTGTGACCCATGCGTAGCACGGGTAGGGGAACGGACGAATACTGGCCTGCAATGCGTTTTATTCTGGACCACACCTGTGTGATCGGGGTATGCTTGTTTATTTCGCCCACATATTTACGCCATGATAGCTGTTTTGCTGCCCGAATAGTGCGTCGTGCCAGGGCCCTGGCCCTCAGAAAGGCAACCATATTTATAGAGTTGCTATTTTTACTAAATTTGCGATATGCCCGTTTCCTTGAGCGGATGGCGTCTCCGCATTCCTCTGTCCACCACGGCACTGGGGTACGCCGGGGGGCACCGGAGGTGCGGGGTATGCATGCGGATGCAGAATGTAGAAGCAGTGATGTGAACTGTTCTATGCACTGTATTTTCTCCTGCCCGTCAGCAGAGCAAGCTGTTTCTATTTGTGTTGTATAATCATTCCAGTTTGCTTTGCGAAGATTCCATCGCCGCGGCCTCTGTCCAAGGACAGAACCGTCACGGTATTCTAGCCATACAGGAAAATGGTCACTTCCCATAGGATCATTGTCCACCGACCAATTCAAATATTGCACAAGTTGAGGACTACAGACACTGAGGTCTAACGCGGAAGTTTGTCCAGATGGAGTACTAAAGTGAGTTCTGGTACCTGTGTTTAAAATACATAACGACTCCTCGTGTAAAAACTGCTCCAAAAGACGCCCACGCCCGTTGACATTTTCACATCCCCATGCGGTGTGATGTGAATTAAAGTCGCCTAGAATTAAAACCGGTTCAGGGAGCTGAGAACAAAGATGTTTCAGCTCAGTAAATGGGAATGCAGTCCCGGGAGGCAGGTAACACTGCATAAATAAATCATTTGCCGACCAAAGTGCACCCTGGCAGCGACGGCTTGGAGGCGTGTGTTCACGGCTAGGTTATTGGCCCCCCCCCCCATAACCTATGCTATTTTATGCTGATAAGAAAGCTAAAGGGAAAAAATGAAAAACACCATGCTAAGTAGAAAGAAAGAAGAAAGAAAGAAACATTCATGTTAACCAGCACATTTTGTACTGAAAAGAAACAGATTTGGATTAGATAGTGGACTGACTCTCCACCTTTTGCTGAAAAAATTAAAATTGTGTGCAAAAAAAACAAAATAGCTGGATTTCCCACCACTGTGGAAGTACAGCTTACATCATAAAATGTTGAGATTAGCTGATGCTGATGCATTTTAAACCAGATTGTCTGACAAAAATCTGCTAAGCAACTAAGCAACAATTGCATGGTCATACCGATGGTTGTACACACCACCAATGGCAAAACCACATGCATATGGAGCTTGAACATGATTAATTCCATTCTCAATTTCCAGTGATTGTCAAATTTACATGCAATCCAGTCCAGTGAAAAACAACCATGGTTTAAAATTGAGTTTGTATATCCACATTGAGATTGTGGATATACAAACTAGAAACATCTTTAGCAACCTACCCATCACACCGTCAACTTGACATTTACCAAGGTACCTACCTACATGCCTAAGGACAATGTGCATGCATTCAATATTGATATGGGGAAACCCAATCTCAAACTGAACCAACGAAAGCCACGTATGAGCCAATCTGCCAGCTTATGAAACCATGAGAGAAAAAAGTCAGAAATAAGCCGTATAGACACCTCATTATAATTGATATTCCTGAAGAAAGCAATGGTATTAAGCTATGGCCACACACATACTTCCTAAACAAACCCTATAGAGTCATACAAGACCTGGTAGCGCACATTAAATGCCACTCACGATACTATTACCTTAGAAGGTACACCAAAGTTCCCCTTCAAGCTTTGGTGACATCATAGTTTTTTCCTCTTATATTGCATAAATTGGTAGCATCAGGCGTCATTCAATTTCACTGCGCATGACACAGTTAAGGCATTTTTCAATGTTCAATTTTCAAAGTTTAAAGAACCTAACCCAGCCAAAACTAACCTATCATAAGTTGCTGTTGAATAAAAAATGATTCGTAAATTTTCAGTTTAAGGTGATTTTTTTTTGTGGAATTTTTCTTCAGAATACCCTGTTCATGACGGTGACTAAGATGACGGGTCCACTTATTTTCCGTTCAAATTCATTTTATTTGAATTGGATAAAACAAATTTGACAAATTTTCCAACTTAAAAAAAACTAAACCAACCTACCATAACCAAACCTAGCCCATTTGTTTGCTTTATGGTGACAAATGTGTGTGAAAACTTTTATTGGTTGGTTGGTTGCTTATTTGGGCTTACGGCCGCATTGACTGCGTTGGTCATACAGAGCCCATCAAACTTTTCTTGTTTCCACCTTAAAGCACATTAAAACCCAAAAGTTTCCCAAAATCTTTACAAACATGTTCACAAAAAAGAGAATTTTGTCTTCAAAAACTGCTTAGGTTAGGTTAGGCTGGGTTAGGTTATTTTTTAGGGTTGAGAATTTTCAGAACATAAATTCCTTGACATTTTTGTTTCTTCAAAAGATAGGTTAGGCTAGGTTAGGTTAGGTTTTGTTGCATTAAAAAAAACACATGTTTGTGCTGTTACCGAACTCAAAGCCCTTCTTTGGCATTATTTTGCTCACAACCTGAAAAGTAAGAATTTGCACAGCAAATAAGTGGTCCCATCATCTTAGTCTCCTTCATAAACATGGTATTCGGGGAAAAAAAATATCCAAAAATAAAAAAGAACACCTTAAACTGCAAAGTTACGGAATAATTCGCAATTTTGGAGGGAAACTGTTTTGGAAAATTTTTGAAAAAGTTTTCCAAATTGAAAAGCCTAAACTAACCTAACTTAACCAAACCTGACCCATTTGTTTGATATATGGAGGCAAATGTGTGTAAAAACTTGTGTTGGTACCACATTAAAGCACAATAATACCGGTTTGGCTATGTTAGGCTGGTTTAGCTTTTTAAGTTGGAAAATTTGTCCACAAATTTTCATAAATAAAATAAAATCGGAAATTTCCCTCCAAAAGCAGTTGACGTTAGGTTCGGTTTTTGAATTTAGAAAATTTTCAGAAAATATATTGCTTAATTTTTGTTTCTAATTTTTTTTTTTATCCCAAGGGAGGTTAGGATATGCTAGATTAGGTTATGTTGGTTATGGTATGGATTCACTAATGAGTTAATCCATACCATTCCCACTGGAGTCTAAAAGCTACATCATAACCTTACTTCTATAACGTATATCACAAGAACCCATCTCGATTATACTGCTCACTCAGGACACCATAGAAGTCAATTAATGAAAGTGTTACTTCATTACCTGCATTGCTAATGTAAACAGAAAGAAGTCTTTGAACCATATGCAAATGGAGCAGCACCTCACAGTGCTGCTCCATCCACATCCAACTCCAACCCTGACCAAACTTCAGGAGCGCATCCATCTCCAAAGCAGCCTGTGGAAGAAGGTATGTATTGCAGCACAAGTACTATGCTTTGAATTCCATGGTATCCCTGTTGCCCAATAGTCCATCCTTGCCTATCCATGTAGGAGATGTTTTACTTTCCTCAAACTGTCTGGAGAACTTGGGAGTTGAAATCACTTGTGAGTGATGAAGCAGATTAGTTATTCCTGTATGCTTATGTTGTATAATTGCATGGCACAGTGACATGCCGAATGGGAAGGGGACATTGTGGGCAGTTGCCTCCCTGACAGGTTGTGGGGCCACCAAGAATCGAGTCGAGCTCCGGAAAAAATTGCGCCAGTCTCCTTAAACATCCCGTTTATGCCCCAAATAATCGCACCGGGGCCCCGAAAAATCACATTGGGGGCTAAAAAGTCGCGCAGGGATTTCTGAAAAGGACGCTGGGGCCTCAAAAGTTGCCGCCTGGCCCCCTGAAAATCACGCTGGGGGCTGAAAAGAGTCGTGCTGGGGTTCAAGAAAATCACGACGGAGGCCACAAACGGTCGGGCCCGGGGCACGGGAAAGTCACGCTGAACCTAGGGGTACCAATAATTTTCTCCGGGTCCCTGACAATCACGCTAGGGGCATGACAAGTCGCACCGGGGCTCCAAAAGTCTCATTGTGATCACCCAGCAAATGAAGCCGGGGACACGAAAAACAATCCGTACGTGGAAAATCACTCTGGGTCCCAATAACCGCTCCAAAAGCCCACAAAACGTGTTGTGGCCCCAAAGCGTATCCTAGCCACCAAATCTCGCGCATGAGATCCGAACAAGTGACCACGGGGCCCCCAAATATCGCGTTCGGGACCCAAAATTCCGTCGGTAGTCCCAAAATTTAATGTGGGTAATCCAAAGCGTAACGAGTTTCGCAAAAAGCGACAGGGCATTAAAATATGCGCTGCAGCTCGAAATAAGCACACCGGGAGAGCTGAATAAAAACATAACGGAGGCCCTCAAGGCACACCAGGGTTATGAGACCACACGTGACCTCAAAAACAGGCTGGGCCCTCAAAAAGGGACTTGATCGTAAACAAGGAACAAAACGACCGGGCACTAAATAAACACATCGGCGTCTTCGAAAATGTGCCGATACCTCAAAAATATAATCGGTGTATAAAACAGCAACAAAGCTGTAAAAAAGAGCCCGGTCTCAAACATGTGCCTGGCCCCTAACACAAATTGGCTGGAGCCCTAAAACACACCCATAGAAGAAGAAAAACGCAACGGGTAAAAAACGAACACCTAGCTAGGGTCACGGCTCGGTAGCCAATCTGGGAGCTTATTTAACCAAAGAGATGAGGTGCATCGAAGGTCAGTGTCTTCGGATTTCTTAATCACGAGAAAATGTGGGAAGAAGAGAACTAATACATCGAATTGAATTGATCGATTTTTTTCCAGTGAGCCGCATTACCAAGCATTCCACATGTAAAATGTGGCACAAGACTATCACGTGACAGTAATTAGCAAAACGTGGGAGACCTAGCAGAAACCGGAGAAGCGCACGTAGAGTGGCGAATGCGCCGAATGCGCAAGGCGGGTGTACACGTGAGGTAAAAATACACGTTCCCGTAAAAAGTCACAGAGTGAGGTGACTTTTTACGGGATACCAAAATAAAAACCTTCAACCAGGATGGGGAGGACTTAGGGTTGAAATCCGGTGATTCCGAAATAATGGTGGTAGATTTGGCCCCTTCCACGGGACAGTTAATTTGGTCACTAATTATTATATAACGAAAATATAAAGAACCCCATTTTATTTTATTTTTTGGTGGAAATCCGGGGACTTTTTTAATGGGGTAGGTGGGCACCTTCCAAATCAGTTTGCATCCTCTCGCAAATCCTAGGTACGCCATTGCCATGGCATGACACAATTTGACCTGTTGATGGCTATAATCCGCCACAATGGACGGTGTACTCCGCGGCCCCGGTCCGCCACAGTGGACGGTGTGCTCCGCAGCCCCGGTCCGTTACAATGGACGGTGTACTCCATGGCCCTGATCCGCCACAGTGGACGGCGTGCTCCGCGGCCCCGGTCCGTTACAACGGACAGTGTACTCCACGGCCCTGATCCGCCACAGTGGTCAGTTTGCTCGGCGACCCTGATCCACCACAGTAGATGATGTACTTCGCGGTCCTGATCCGCCGCAGTTGACGCTATGCTTCGCGGCCCTAGTCCGTCATAGTAGGTGTGCCCCACGGCCCCGGTTCACCACAGTGAACGGTGTACTCCGCGACCTGGTTTGCCTCAGTTCATGACGTACTCCGCGGCCCTGGTCCACCACAGTGGACGGTGTGCTCCGCGGCTCCGGTCCGTTACGGTGAACCATGTGCTCCGCGGCACCGGTCCCCCAGAGTGGATGGTGTGCTTCGCGGCTCTGGTCCGCCATAGTAGGTGTGCTCCACAGCCCGGGTCCGCCACAGTGGACGGTGTGCTCTGCGACCATGGCCGGCCACAGTGGACGTCAGGGGCGAAAAAACCGGCTTTTCCTGGATTTTGCCATCCATAGCATTATCCTCTTCACAAAATTATCCTCCATATTGTTTCCTCCATGTGTTTTCAATTTGGACATCTGATGGTGTTGTTCGACAATTAATTTCCCCGTGGTAAAGTGCTCAAGATTCACCTGAAGCTTGAAAGTTAGATTCTGATGCCAAGGTTTGAAGGAAAATATCCTCTCCGTATTCCATCACTGAGAAATTGTCCTCTCCTCATCCAGGATTGCAAAGTATAAATCCAACCCCGGTAGACGGTGCGTTCTCCACGGCCCTGGTCAGTTACAGTGAACGGTGTGGGATTAGTCACGGCATTGCATCATCTTTCCGAGCAGTTGTGTGTGCATTAGTTGTCACTTTCTCCGCATTCTACCGTTCACCTTACCATTAATAGGTACCAATGTCACCAATGCATTAATATTTCCCAATTCGTCACAGCCATTGAATCTGATTGACACAGCTGCTCTTGTTGTGCATTTCGATCGATGGATATTGATGACATCAGAAAAGCAAATTTTGTCAGCAGCGAGACTGACCTTACTTCCACTAGGGTAATGATTACAGGTACTGACAGCAGTGCGGCCAGAAATGCTTTTGGGTGCAGCACCGTTCTGGCCTTATTCGTGTCCCGCGCACCTATATGAAGACTCCTTACGTCTGCTATGTGTTTCTAGTGTCCGACATTTTGCACCTCTTTATATTTGCTCTTTATATGCTTTATATTTGCTTTATATAATAAGGTCCGGTCACACGAAGTCGGGACATCTCGGATCATTCTTTGTTCACACAATGTCATGGTGTACTACTTCGGTGGCTCTAAAACCGAATTAAAATCTTAATTCGCAAAGAACAGTAGCATTCGGCATAAGACGACATTGCGGGCGCAATGTCGCCAAGGCAGCTGACGCGCACAAAAATCCCAACTCCACACACAAGACGGCAGTGTAGAATATCCATAATACTTTACCTGACCTAACACCATTGACCTTGTCACATATTTGAAGGCAGAATGTTTATATCAATATTATATCATGCTCCGCACGACAAGTTTTCCCCTTACTCCGATAAGAAGAGAGAATTTGACCTGACCTCCGTTTAGTAACCTTAACCTTGATTGAAATTTTGGGAAAGCAGTTATTTGATTTGATGAAAGAACAGTATGATCTGGATTTGGTGTTGCTATGCTGCAATTACTGCGAATGGTGGCATTTTGGAGATTTTAGAATATTATCCTTCTTGGCCCATCCCAAGTCAATTTCGAAGGGAATTATAAATCAAATTGGTGAATGAGGTCAAGAAGGCAAATATAGTGGGGGTCCAAGCACCATCAAAGGTATATAAAAATCCGCACTACCTTTTGGAGGGAAAGGATTACAAGTACTAACAAGGTTGCAGTGAAAATGTTCCTGTTGCGACACACCTGGTGCGGGGACCATTCCAATTCCGATTTGAAAATTGTTTTGAATTCTGACATTATTCCTACTTTCCGAAGTTTTGTACTTTTTTTCCGATTCTAGCAAAGAAACCATTCGAGCCGACACATTCAGTTCAAAACCGTCGGATGGCACTTCTGGGAATCTCCTGGGCTGACCTCTTCGGACTCCTTGGCCGTGACCGGAGAGGCATGTACCCAGTGTGTTCTACTCTTGCTCTTGGCTACGCCATTGGGTACGGGTGGGTTTCTTACTGTTGTAAAAAAAAACAAAAAAACAAATAGTAGGACGATTGCGCTGATTGATGTCTGTGATCCGTTGTGCATTTTAATTTGCTTGGTGTCGTGTGTGGTGACTGACTAGACTTGGCGATCACAATGACTACACCAATGCACATGTTTGATCAGAGGACATTGTTTTCGATTTATATGCTTTTGTGGAAGCTGTGCCCCCTCCCCGACCCTGAACTCGCCCCACCAAAACTTTGGCTTCGCCCCTCCCTAATGTTAGGCACCAAGGAAATAGCTTCACCCATCGTCATCACAGTTCATGCCTGCTGTGCTCCGATGCTCCATCAAGACCGGTGTGTTTTAGCCTGCATATGGGCGCAGAAATATTTTATTTCAACCGGTGTGTGTTTGTTGGTGTGTGGAATGAGGGGAGGGTGACGTTGACGATGGCGATGACGATGACGATGACGATGGACCCGAGTCCACTGTATGACAATGTAGTCGAATGTTATGACTCAAAGTTTTTATGTTGACATGTGCTGTGTACTGCTCTTTTGCTTATGTGACTTCACCTGTTACTGGGCGATTTTGCCCGTTGGCGAGGATGCTGAATAAACATCAGCATACACATCGTCAAATAAAAAAATCCGAATTATTGAGGTCTGAAAATATAGTGGGCGAAATCCGATGAGTTTTTGGTTGGGGATCAAGTACGTTGACACTTCGGCCCGCCGAATGTTTTTCAAAAATCGACACCCCTGCCATCAACCAAGACACTCTCATGTAGAGTATCTGGGAGACATGTGGCGCTGATTTTGCCATCAAGCATCAGTCCGGTTTACGTTAAAGGAGAAGTGGGCATGGGAAACAGGAGTGCACGAATCATTGCGCAAGTCCCCGAAATAGACCACGGTTCGTCATGTTATGTGTGTTACTTCCATTTTGCACACCCCAATGCCTCCCGGGGGGGAGTCTAACGATTCGCAGTGACAGTCGGTGGATCGGGGTATCCTGTCAGCGTGGGCAAGTTTATCTCGTGCTGGATCTTTTCCCAGGTGCAGCATTTCGTTAGCAGAAGTATGGGTTAGATCGGCAGTCGCGGCTGTCATGACTGCTACTGATCAACGCGAAAGTGAATTCAGCGTTTTTGCCAACGTGACGACCCGAAGGAAGGCACACATTGCCCTGTCCATGACCTCCAAATGCATATATTAAATCTTGATTATATGAACATGATGCACGTACCACATACGGATATCTCAGTTCGGCGGGTGCGCAATGTCCATTTTTGTAAATGGAAAATGCAAACGATCCCGCAAGTGTTAGCTCTTCCATGACATGTCACAACCGCTGCGTGCAAGACAGGATGCTTAATAACATGGGTGACATAGTACGGCAGACTTCCCAGGCGGGGGCGGCCACAAACGTCAGCCGCCCAGCTGTCCAGTCGGGTTGCCACGGATCGGAAGGAACCCCTGGACACGTATTCCTCGGCAGAATCGCGCATAAAAACACTGGACGCCTCACGAGTTTCTGAGCACACCCCGTTTACACTGAAGTTGTCGCGCCAGGGGGTGGATCATCTTTGGTCTTATCAAGTTCCACATTGTTGGACACCACCTTAGTGGACAAGCATGACGCATGTGTGACACAACAGAACGCTACAAAATTTTAGACGGATTTTACACTGGATTATTTTGTTCGCTTAGCAAGCACACACTATGATGCGCATAACGTAGTGCATAAAATGTCGGGGCAGGAGTACGGTCGGCCGGCGTTCACGTATAAATAACTGGCAGCCACCGCCAATGTAAATACCATGCATCAGGAATTCCCTCCCAGACAAACTACACGATTAAAACCCCGCACCTGCACGTCCAGCAACTTAACCCTTATCGCTCAACGGGATTGACTATATTGTCCAATAGGACTGCTCTACACGCCGAAGTCGCACAAGAGATCTGACAGCCACAACAGATCGGGCCAAGGCGCTGGGGTGGCCTGGGTACAAGCGCCATCGCCAGAGCAATCCAGTTGCCAGATGAGCCGACACACTGCAGCTGACAGCCGCAACTGCAGCCGACAGCCGCGACTGCCGCCGACAGCCGTGACTGCAGCCGACAGCCGCGACTGCCGCCGACAGCCACGACTGCAGCCGACAGTCGCAACTGCAGCAGACAGCCACCAGCCGACAGCCGCAACTGCAGCCGACAGCCGCGACTGCCGCCGACAGCCGTGACTGCAGCCGACAGCCGCGACTGCCGCCGACAGCCACGACTGCAGCCGACAGCCGCAACTGCAGCCGACAGCCACGACTGCAGCCGACAGCCACGACTGCAGCCGACAGCCGTAACTCCAGCCGACAGCCGCAACTGCAGCCGACAGCGCCGCAAACCACACTGCAGCCGACAGCCGTAACTCCAGCCGACAGCCGCAACTGCAGCCGACAGCCGCAACTGCAGCCGACAGCCGCAACTGCAGCCGACAGCCGCAACTGCAGCCGACAGCCGCGACTTCAGCCGACAAAGGCACCGCACGCCGTGGCGCCGGGAAAACCACAATCCCACGGCATTTACAGATCAGTGAGAGTCGCTGAAATTGGCCCACGTGCTATTCAATGAAATCTTGCACATGACACGTAGGCGGGCAGTGTGACCCGGATATCCACCACGCCGTCACCAACAGTGAGTCAGGTCTGCTCGTGTTTGTCAGAAGCATCCTCCCAACATGCGCTACACAGCAGGCGCAGTGGATACGATGGAGGTACCGGCATGGCTGGAGATCCTGGGTGGGTCGGGTTGGTTGGTTGGTTGGTTATTGGTTTGTTCGACACGTCGACCGTTGAGTCATATAGCGTCGCCAATCTCTCACGCCGATTGGTCGCGGGCGAAGAGTAGCAACAGGTGAGACTCGAACCCACAATCTTTCGATTGTGAGACGAGCATCTTACCCCTAGACCACTCGTCCCCTTGGGTGGGTCGGGGTCCGGATACGATGGAGGTGCCGGCATGGATGGAGATCCTGGGTGGGTCGGGGTACGGATACGATGGAGGTGCCGGCATGGCTGGAGATCCCGGGTGGGTCGGGGTACGGATACGATGGAGGTGCCGGCATGGCTGGAGATCCCGGGTGGTTCGGGATCCAGACCCCACTAGTTTGGTACCCTGCTGATGTTAATTTGTCGTTTTTCCTATTTAAACTGAAAATGGCTGGAAAATAATGAGCTGGACCCCCTGGTTTGCTGACAGACCCTAGCCGTGGGTGCCGGTCAGCCCACCGTTATGATCTGGGTCAACTTCCCCAAGATCGCACCGGGCTTCGCCACGGCTGCTCGATGTGCAGTCGGCCGAGCGGCGGGCACTAGCGGTGGGGTGAGAAAGCGCACGGTTCGGTGTCGGCGGCGGGCTCGCACCAGCCTCGGCGTCGTCCGTCGTCCACGGCGAGAGGCGGAGCGGCACAGCTGCACCAGAGCGGCAGGCAGACATGCCCGTACGGCCGCTGCTGTCGGTACACGCCCAACAACTACCCGACCGCCTCGGCGGACGGGTCTCTCTGGGCTCGGTCTCAACCCCAGCAGGCTCGACCGCACGGCGATACTGGCGAGTCGACCTAAGCACGTGGTGAGAAGTAAGAGGGGCAGTGCAGTCGATCTAGGCGGGCGGCGTCTCGGGCTGGTCGGGGTCGTGGCCGGAGCGTCGACTGAGCTTTTCCGGAGCGTCGGACGCCATTCGCGAGAAGTCCTTGACCACCTGGTGGAAGGTGTCGTCATCGCCATTGCCGACGTCGGCTTCCCTCATCTCCTCGTTGAGCAGTCCCACCCTCAACCTGTGGCACACGTGGAGAGCGACGATCAGTCGGCCAGCAAGACATCTCCGCATACCAAGTTAATACGGTATGCGTTGATACAATGTCAATGCACTAAGTGAATATACATGCAACATTATCAATAGGCTATTTGTTCGAAAAGAACATGGTACGAATGTTACAATTTTCGGACGCGATTGCGGTCGCGACTGCGGACGCGATTAATGCGTACATGGCGGGAACTTCCGAGTACTAGCATTTTCGGCAGATCTTTTGGCGTGCAGTCCACAATCGATAACTTTACTTTACAGTGACCATATCCTATATTCTTCTTCATACTTCTACGGAGATCATGATGTCAAAAATGAGTGCCCGTGGAAAAATCGAACCTCCAATTATAAAATGGACAGCGATGAGGTGAAACTTGTTTTTTTTCCGACAGGGTTCCACACGTATGTATGCAATCCATCAATTGATATCTTAGAATGACGATACTCCACTTTATTTTCCGTATTACTGCAGACACAGTGTTGTCAAAAAGTCACCACTTGTTAACTTGTTCAAACCGTCAATTGTCGCACGCCTTGCCGCGACCCAAGCGTTCGGTAGTACATCGGGCTCTCTGGGTCGAATATTATCATGTAACATTCATTGGCGTAATGTGAAGCGCCGGAAATGTTGAAAGGCTTGTTCCCCGTCCCCGCTTGTTGCGGAGACTGCTGATTGCATTTAAGCGACTGCTGATAACTGCGAAGCTCTGCCTTCTTCATAAGTTCGTTGATATTTAGATGCAACCGGCAAATATGTTGCCCAGTGAGCATGACTTATATTATCGTCCGCATTACTACCGAAAACGACACCAACAACTCATGACCTATGGAGCCATACAAACTGCCAATTGACTACGCAGTAACTATTCATGAAGTGAAACTCTGAAATGAAGTGAATGGACTGCTAATTTTTATATTCCACATCCGTCAGATCCCCTACAAGATATTGGAAAGCACTTGAGGGCTCAGCTAATGTAGTTGATTAGTTTGCGATTTCTTTGAAAACTATTATGAAGTGAGATTTAGGTGTCCAGGCGGGTGGTCACATCCGTTTGCATGATACTTGATCAGTCACCATACTGTTGATAAAGAATCCATGAATGTGTGAGAGATGCCCCAGCGTGGTAGAACCTTGGGTTCTATTGCGACGGATTCAACCTCTTGGTTCTATAGCGTCGCCAACCTCTCTCGCCGGTGGTCGTGGGTGTACTCAGTAATGCCGCCAGTTGCGAGATTTGAACCCACAATCTTGCGATCCAGAGTCCGATACTCTACCAACTGACTGAGCCACCGCGTCCCCCAGCGTAGTAGATGTAGGTATGTTTGGTTTGGTAAGGCTCAGTGAGATACAATTATCTTATTAACAGAGTGGTGGAAACCGGGTCTAGTTGATACAGGGGATCCTTGATACAACAACATTTTCTCCAAAAGTATGAAGCCGGTTACCATGACTACCATACATGTTGCTACGGGTGGGTCTACTCTGTTGCCCTGGGTTGTTGCCGTGCCCATGCTCCAAAACTACGGAACCGAATTTCATCAAACCTTCACCAATCGATGCATTGGGGTAGCTTTACTCGGGACTTTAGATTATGGGGACTCTCACCGTTACGTAAAGCTATTAAATTACCCCTTAAATTTGGAACGGCTATTTTGAAACAATTTTGAAAAGGGTTGCGGTGCCCATACTCCTAAACGGTTGGACTGAATTTCATGAAAACTTCACCAATCGATGCAGCATAGTCGATTTACTTCCGACTTTAAAATATGGTGACCTTGACCCTGACCTAAGGTCGCAAAATAAATACATCTTCATTTGCAATTGTTGCGGTGCATATCCTCCTAAACTACTGAACCGAATTCTATGAAACCTTCACCAATCGACGTGACATGGTTGATATACTCGGGGCTTTTTAATATGGTGACGTTGGCTTTAGGTCAAGGTCCCCAAAAAGCACAACACCATTTTTTTTAAAGACTATTTACCACGCCCATACTCTGAAACTACTGAATAAAATTTCATGAAACCTTCGCCAATCGACGTGACGTGATCGATATACGTGGGGCTTTAAATATGGTGACCTTGACTTTAGGTCAAGGTCACCAAAATACACAAAATCATTTTTGAGGCTATTTGCCACGCCCATACTCCGAAAGTACTGAACCGAATTTCATGAAACATTGACCAATCGACGTGGAATGGTCGATATACTCGGGACGTCTAAATATGGTGACTTTGGCCTTAGGTCAAGGTCAAGGAGGCTGGAGGGCGAACGGGAGGTGGGAGGCGGGAATTTCAGAGTAGGTGATGTGGTAGAAGGGAGGGGCTGGGCTTGGGTAGAGGGGACCGAGCAGGCCTCCTAGACCGGGTGGCCATAGTCCATTCCCCGCCCACAGAGACCGATCTGGATGAGGCCTCGGATTGTTCATCTGTGCCTTCACTTGTGGGTGGGACCTCGGTGGTTTCGGTGTTTCGCGGGAGGGGTTGCGCCTGCCTCTCTGGTGTTGCCAGAGGCACTCCAAATGCTCGGAGAAGGGCTGTTAGCTGGTTGATCAGCTCGGAGGCCCTATCGGGCTGTATGTGTTGTGGAAGCAATGTGATGTTCTCAGCTTTTGATGCGTATAATATTACAGGATGCGACCTTTCATATAACTCTCTGGCTTCTCTAAACGTTAATTTGTTGGTGTGTTTAAGTGATATAATCTCCTTTTCTCTTATGTAGTTTGGGCACGCACGATCATACGACGTGTGTGTGTGATTTGGGTTTTAGGGCGCACCGACCATGGTAGATGATTTAGCGCCCATACGATCATACGACGTGTGGGGTTCCTGTCCGTCACCGCAGTTGGCACAAAATGGGCTTTGGGAAGTGCAATTCTCAAAGGGATGCTCATGGGAGGCACACTTGCTGCACGCTGGGCGGCTTCGGCAATATTGAGTTGTGTCCACATTTTTGACATTTGAAGCAGCGCATTGGATTTGGAAAAACTGTCGTACTTTCACTCGTAGGTAGCCGACTCTGATCTCTGGAGGTATCTCTGTTCTATTAAACGTCAAAATAATGTTTATTGGAGTGAAGTCACTATTCATTTTCATTTTTCTCGCGGCTATGACTCCGAAATTGGCCAGTCCATCAACGATCTCATCCTCCGATACCTCCCTCAAATCGAAACAGTTTATAACCCCACGCGATGGGTTTTTGTTTTGTTTTGTGAGGCTCTACTGTGATCGCAACAATTTCTTTATCTTTTTCCAGTCTCTCCGCACACAGTACACAAACTCAGATGACTTAAGCGCCCTGGCTGCCTGCTCTGCTTCCACGAACTCAACCTCTAGTGCACCATCTTTCAGTTTGTCGCAACTTAAAATGTCTCCAAACCTGTCGCAGCCGTCTCTACTCTGAAACGGGGACAGGGACGCGAGGCTCTTGTTCCTCCCTCGGAACACAAGCACACGAGGCACCGGGGTACCCTCCGTAGAGATGTCCCGATCTCGGCGAAGGTATGAATTGGTCTGGCCCTGTCGAGAGGGACCAGGAGTGCTTTTGTTGTTCTGGATGCCATGTAATTTGTTTGTTTTCGACTCCCCGTGGCGCCCCACCGCGTAGGGGCCCAACTGGAGGGACGCCTGTGTCCCGTGGACGGGAGGACGCGAGGCGCCCGAGGAGCTATATATACGGGGAAGGCGGTGCCTTCGCCCGGCCGGGAGAGACTCACCACCCCGACCGGGATCCAGCGCCGCCCACCCCTTGACCCCTGCCGGCCAGGACAGCAGGCACTGGGCCGGGGCCCAGACCGTCGGCCTGAAGCGACAAGTCGCTTGGCCCATATGGGGCCCTACGGGCCGGCCCGCCCCTCCGGAATATCAGGACCAAAGAGGCGTGCTGGTCCCCCGTCACAGCTAGCACCGTGCGACGGGGGACCTCAGCCTCCAGGACTCCGCCAACCCCAGGGGACGGGCCAAGGGGCGCGACTACCCCGATAAAACTGAGCTGGAGGGTGGGACCGGGGAAGTTGTCCTACCTACTCTTAGTGGGGAGAGTTGGTGTTGCCGGGCCAGGTGGAGGACATGGATGTTGAGATGGGATGGGCATTGGAATGGGAGCGTATCGATGGAAGGACGAGTGAGGCACTCTAGTCTGGCCCCTCGCCGGCTCACCGATGGACTGGGATTCCGGGTCCTCGGGGCACGCAATCCTCCCCCACCACGGAAAGGTGGTGCCTCGTCTGGGGGGAGGGGGGGGGGTAGATTTGTCTGTCGAAAAGCGCGCAGAGCTAGAAGAAACTTTAGCATAATTTCGCGATATTCTCTCGGGAGCTAAACCACTATTGGTGGAGGCGGCATATAGCACACCATTGGCGAGAAGTCGGCGACGCAGCCGGTGGCGTCAAGTATTCGGCGCCTCCCACCAACACTGCCAGCCGAGATGCGGTGCAACACCGAATCTTTGAAGAAAAAAACGGTTCGTGGGGAGCTCACACAGCTCGTGGGCGCCCGATAATACGTGAACGGCGGTCAGTTGCCAGGAAACGGTCAACCATATATAACCGAAATCTAACCCAGTTCTCGACACCACCCAGCAATCATCCGATTCCTCTTACTGCGAATTTAGTCGACAGACTCGGCGATGCCGAGTTTGTGTCTGTGTGTGTCAGATGCCAAGGTGGGGCGCCATCAAACGCCCCCGAGGCAGAGCGATTTGCAGGCTGCGGCATTCTGCGTTCCCTGGGGACGATAGGAGTGGGCCAATAGGACACCTTTCGGATTGCAGGGTACCGGATTCCCGGCCCGGCGGATGACGTCAGCGGTGTCAGGCGGCACCAATTGCGCATCAACTCCGTACTACGCGTACGATGCTTCAGTATGATGCTGCAGGTGGACCGAGCACATGGAACAACCCCGAGAGGTATTGGAAAAGATGCGCGGCGCTGGTTTAGCCTGATCACCCAATAAATGTTGGTTTTATGTGCGCTCTGTAGATCATTTTGGCATGGTCATCGGCGGTGGAAAATTACAGATAAGAGCGGACGGGCGGAGCATCTGTGCACTGTTCCACTGTCGAGGGCCGTGCAAGAACTGAGGCGCGCCCTGACCTAGTTCGCTTACGCACAACGGTGGATTTTCCGGGAGTGTACGAGACGGCTCGACATCAGCATGATTAGCGCACTCATTCCGTTGCGCAATGCAGTTTCGAGACGTCTTCGGTCGGTTCGTGATGTCAACCTCGACTGCCGCCACTCTGTCACAGCTGACACAGCAGCGCGACTGAAATGCGACCAATGGATCTGTCGACTCGACATCCTCATATCCGACTGACAACGGCACACATCCTACTGGGAAGGCGTGCCGGCCGCCGCGCGCGCACCTGCAGATGACACAAAATCTCCGCGCGCCGTTGCACCCGGAGTCCCGAGGACAGATTGAGCGCTTGAGCTGTTGGACACAGTCCGATGCGTCTGTTAGAATAGCGTTGCTTTGCGGCCGAGGAAATTAGCGGAAGTCCAGCTCAGTCATAACACGTCAAGGAAGTTCCGACGGGATTTTAGTCCTTTCACCGGTAACGGTGTACACCCGAATCAGTAACTTCCAATGACACACGCCACACGTCACGCCGGGAGTATTCCGAGGGGAGAGGTATTCAGCACCTTCCATAAGCAGATCGCTATGAGTGGATCGACCGCTAATCCGGCTGCAGGTGGACGGGAGTCGGAAACGGTACGACAGCGTTTCGGATAGGTATGCTTATGAAAATAGAAGTGACGGAAGTGAGTGATACGATACGGTATGGTTACGATACGGTACGTACATACGATATGGTTAACTGTGTGTGTACCATGTGATGTGGTGACCATCTATTGCAAACTATGGGAGGGTAATATGATCGTACGTCATGTTGTAGTTTTGGTTGTCATTGATGGAGGTGCCATATGCCAGCAGGGCGGGGGCGGGGCAGGACATCAGCGGACCGTACTTCTTCTCTTTTAGTCCCCACCAGGTTGTCGTACTGCTTAAAAAAAAAATTTACTACGAAGAGGCAATGGGGAAATTTGCTTGACATTGTTGCCATATCAAGGTTGCCTACCAGTGACTGGTATCCAGATATTTCCCCCTAACATACGAAATCTGAGCATGTTTGTCTGATATATCTGATTTATCCAAGTGATGCCACGTTTTGGTATGAATAGTAACAGCCCGAGCATTGACACATACTCTGAGTTCCAAGTGCGAAAAGGCGAGTTACCTGGATGACGGAAATGACGCAATAATTTATTTCTTGACGTTCATGGTACCATTCTTTTCTTCGGCTGGAAGCGCAATCTTTATACTTTGATCGGGGAGGGGAGACGGCATGGTCTTTAGCTCGATCCCTCCCATGTGCAACATCATAGCGTAATAGTAAATACTATGAAGCCTTGGTGACGCTGATGATGGGTCGGTGTGTTTCAAGCTGCAGGTGTGTTTCAAAAGGAGACAATTACCCCGTTTACATGAGCAACAAAACATCCAAATACGATGCGTTTAGGAAAACTTGCGAAAATAATGCTCTTGTAAACGGGCTTTTGCGTCGCAAAACATGCGAAAAGCTTAACGCAAATTTAAGCTTCGGTAAGTGGAATTTTGCGATTAGCGCCAACCATGAACAAATAACGGTACGGCTGCAGGAGTCATGCCACTTCTTGAAGCTTGAAGCTGCTAACATTTGTGTAAATTTAGAGTAATTATGAAACATAAACCTCTAATTTTTTTATTGTAATTGCAAACCCAGTTATGAAACACACAAATCAGACACGTAACAGCTGAAAGAGGCGCTGAGACATGACGTTATTAGTGCGTGCCCCACCCGTGAATTTTGCTATTTGGCGGAGTGTTCTAACTTGCGGATTTGTGAAAGCATTTTGGTTTTGCTGATTTATCTCTTGGATTGCGTAGTGAACCTGATTTACCCTGTTTATCTGACCATCGCACAGTCTGGAACAATGCACCATTACATAGTCTGGAACCTATACCATAGAACATAGTCTGGAAACAATGCACCATGGGCTTCACGAAGAAGAAAGGGCTATGTTGTCATCGACAACGTGTCATCGGCTACGTTAATACTCCGAATTCAAAGATTCCCTATATCTCTGCCCAACAACCTCTAACTACGTGGATCATTGCTGATACCTTGTGCCTGTGTACGCCGTTGCTCGAAGCAAGTGCGTCAGAAGCGCAAAAAAGCGCGAAATATTCGGCACTTTTCACCACATTGCCTCAGCAGTCAAATCGTAAAAATCCGATTAGGTGGCTGGCTTGCTCTTGTAAACGGGCTGCGCGATCGTAACTTTTGCGAATTGACTGGATCGGAAATTTCCGTTTACGGCTGACCTGCTCATGTAAACGGGGTAAATGTTGAAGACATCGAAGGAATAATGTAATGAGAAACGCATGGTTTACAGTCAAAGTTCTCTTCCATAGCGAAAGCAGAGACACAGCCGTGTAGGATCTGACCGGGTCCATCGCAGATCCTCTGCCTTCGGATTCCAGAGGGGTCATACGACATTGGAATATGGTAAGTGGGACTCTTTAGAATGCTTGAAGCGTCTCAGGATGACTTACATAACTAGAAACGATGCTCGATCAGCTATTACAATCTCTTGGTGATCTGGACTTAGGGGGACAGTGGATTTAGCTTAAGGAGCCCACTCGGCAGACCGTAGCCCATCCTGTCGCAAAACATCGGCTGCGCATCCGAGCATGAACAATGTATCATTGTGAATGCGATGTGCTCCCTACTGTTGTGACGTCACTGATCCTCTGGCTCCGCCCATGTCTAGCCAAATTGCTGCATACCCCGTGATTAAACGGATCAAACGGAACATTTCTTTACTTGGGCTTTACGGTACATCAGCTACCCTGGCCATACCTATGTCAGTGCCCTAGAAAAACAAACACAATTTTTAGCCTGGATTGCTGTTTTAAAATTCTACCCTCGATCCACATAAATCAGCGCTTGCAATGTTTAAATCAACTGGTAGGAAAGTGCACATATCGCTAGAAAAAAGCTCCACAGTGGAAGAAGTGCTCAAATGTTCAAAATTAAGTAGCAAGAAGAATTTGCTGCTAAATTGCCACTCAGTTCACAAACGTGCCACCCATGGGTGCTGTTTTGTAGACCTTTGAGGGGGCAAATTCCCCCTCAATGTTGGCTTTGTACCCCAATAATTTCAACGTTTAACATGGGGCTCTATAGAGTGTACCCCACCCAATTCATTTGGGCTCGGCCATTGCCTCCATGTGTTGAGCCCCCCCCCCCCCAACAATTTTGATAAATCAACGCCCCTGGTGCCACATGATACTTCACTACAGTTGCATGCGAACCCCCAGTGGTAGCACAGGGATAATACCAATATCACTACCTGTATACTAGGGTGGTCCAAAAAGTGGGAAAATTTTTTCTCTCTCATCTTTTTGGAGTTCTCACCCTCCCAAATTGTTCCAATGAACAAAATAACATTACCTGTGGAGTTTTATGCATTTATTATCATTTTTAGGGGTAGCTCAGCTAACTTGAATATCTGTATATGAAGGTTAAATTTGAGCAAATATATAAAAAAAAACTACAAAACATTCAAAATCACTAGTAACCATTGACAATTCAGGCATTTCCAGTGAGGGTATTCTTGTTGCTGTCAGGGAAGGCTTTTCTGTGTTCCTGCACAACTTGCAGAAGGAACTGTAGTTGATCTTCATCATGAGTGAGTAGTCCAATTAATTCCTGAATTAGGGCCACTCCACGTTCAGCATGGTCGTTCACCACTTTCATGGCCTGCACAGTCTGGCGAGCTGCTTTGTAATCATCTCGTTGTTCTCATGTCTCTGGATCTGCTTTCAGGAAACTGTCAGGAAGATTCATCATTTCAAAAAGCACTCGGCTTCTCTGTGTGACAGTCTTTTTTTTCCAGATCAACATGGATGCGATTTTGAGGATCTTCATGGCCCTCCATTTCCAATGCAAGGACCATTAGTCGTTTCATTGCTGCAAGTACATTCTTGTAAAAAAAAGCTAATCCAATCAACTCCTCTGATAGATACCACAGATGACCGGCTAGTTTTGTGGTTGCTGCCTTTGAAATAGCTTGGTTTCTCAGGCATATGGCATATGGCATCGCAAAGGCATATGGCAATATGCGCTCAGCTTTACACATTTTGCATGTAACCTGCAATCATGCACGTGTCATTCATCAATAAAGCATTTGCATATCAGGTTCACAGTATCAATCATAACAAGCTAGCCAGTTGCAAAGCCAATACCTATGCTGATTTGCCACTAAAACATGAATTCATTCCGACAAAAACTTCCAATAAAAACCATCCGCAGAAACAAGACACGCTTTTATAGGGCCGTATCCCATGACTGCAGCTACATTTGTCATAGGGCACGTGCTTGAGCCATATTCTTCAATAACTAACTTGTTAATGGTCAGTGGTGATTATTGGCTTCCTAAGGTACAGTTCAATGATGTAATTGGTAAATACTTTGCCAATTGATGGAAAGCAATGCAGCCATACAATACAATATCTTATAATCTCGTGTGCTTAGCATTTGCACTTAATCACCGCCGGCTCCGATATACATGTAGTGTATTTAGACTTCAGCAAAGCTTTTCATAAAGATACGCACAAATGTTTAATTCAGGAGCTTGAGTAGAACGAGATTGATTGGGAAGTTCTGCGCCGGATTGGAGCATGGTCCAGAGAAAAGAAACCAAGGGAAGTGTTAAATGGATGTAAACGTGAATGGAAGGGTGTTCTAAAAGGGATGCCACAGGATTCCGTTGTAGATACACTTTTCTTCATCATCTTTGTGGACAACAGTGAGGTAGGGCTGGGAGATAGCGTGCTTAGATTTCCTGACAACTATCTTGAATGAATGGCTGACAACAACAACTATTATAAGTGTAAGGATATGCATGTGGTGTCTGGAGGTGGGACAATTATATATGCAATGGACACGCACGCACGCACGCACGCACGCACGCACACACACACACACACACACACACACACACACACACGCACGCACGCGCACGCGCACACGCACACGCACACACACAGACACACACACTTAGATGCACAAACAATCCTTTGACATCCGACTACGCACATGTGCGATCAGGACTAGAATACTGCAGCGTGATACGGAGTGGCTGCAGCGGCTGCCGTGCACATGCATAGGGTTGGGAGGGTGTTTGCTCATTGATAACAGTTTATTGATACGACTAAACTCACATTGCCCGTCACCGAATCATCACACACTCTGTTCTCAATCATCATCAATCACACTCTGTTATGCCCTGGCCTACTATATCTCAAATGTTCTCAAATGGAATGACGAAGGATATAGTATATTATGTTTGTTGTCGACATATTCATCACCAGGATTGATTCACCACATGATTACAGTATTTTTGGTTCTCTACTCCTGCTCGCGCAAGTTGTCGGATCTCGATTTTTACCATACCATACGCTCGTGTACATGCTGTTCAAATGGGTTGTCCAGTGGAATCCCACGAATAACAAATTTTTAGCGTCATATGCTGGTGCCGACACATTTCAAGACACTCCACATTCTTGTTGTGTTGCTGTTGGTCACCACTCATTCGAGGCTGTAGGGTGCAGTATATTTATAAGACCTTTGTACTTGAATTATCATGTCTGTTCGAGTGTATGGAAGTTAGTACCTGTGCGCATGCAAATGCGTTCGTGAAATGTGCCAACCATGAATGTATGCTATTTATATTATGATGGGGGAAATTTTCCTCTAATTGGGGCTTTCCCGTTAACGATTGTTAATCATAGGACATACACAACACTAACTCAAATTCTTCGTGCATTTATCAACAATTTTGAAATATAAGTGCATCTATCCTAAGCTGAAAACAACATTCAAACCATGGGTTGAATGGTTGGTTTGTTATTGGTTTTACGACACGTCGACCGTTGAGTCATATAGCGTCGCCAATCTCTCACGCCGATTGGTCGCGGGCGAAGAGTAGCGACAGGTGAGATTCGAACCCACAATCTTTCGATTGCGAGACGAGCATCTAACCCCTAGACCACTCGTCCCCTCGGTTGAATGGTTGATTCCTCTGTTCCAGTCAGTAACTCCGTCTTGACGAACCAAGGACACGCCTTCGTAGTCACAAGACGCAAGTCAACGGCGTAAAAAGGAGCACCCGCACGTGACTGTGACGCCGTCTGTGCACCAGCTCAGCGTCGCACCGAGCCAGGGGCGTGTCGGCCCCGGCTGGCGCCGCGCGGCCGGTCGGCGGCGCGTCAGCGACCACCATCACGCCACGCCACCGATATAGGTGACGCAATGGGGAGCGCGGCGGCGTCAGCTCAGCACCATCTGCCAGGTAATTCGGCACAGCCGGCCGTCACGCGCCGACACGGCGCCCCCGCGGCACCGTCTCGTGACGTCACATACGGAGCCGGCACGATGCCGACTGCTGACCGCCACTGCACCGACTGGCCATTTGACTAGCCACGGCGGCCGGCAGCTGGGCCGTGGTCCGGGGCCGCCGTACCGCTTTCCATCCGCTGCGTACGGCTAATCGTGCCTGCCAGTTGCCGACCCAAGCGTCTCCAACGGCATCTCCAGCTCCTGTCTTCCTCAAAACGTTTGCGCTTGAACCATGCAACTCTCGCCAGGCTTATCCTCTCTCAACGGACATGTTGGAATACAAATAATCGCGATCCAACCTCTATATCACAACGAATATTCAAAACTGGATCGACATCTGGAAACGTTTCTCCAGACCCGCTAAAAAGGCCCTGGGTGTGCCCGTCGTTACCTGGTTATGCTCGCCGTTACATGAGTGTGCCTGTGATTACTTGGGTGTTCCCGTCGTTACCTGGGTATACTCGCGGTTACCTGAGTGTACCTGTGATTACCTAGGTGTTCCTGTCGTTACCTGGGAATACTCGCGGTTACCTGAGTATGCCTGTGATAACCTGACGTGCTTGTGATTACCTGGCGTGCATGTGATTACCTGGGTGTTCCCGTGGTGACCTGGATATGCTCGCGATTCCCTGAGTGTGCTTGTGATTACCTGGGTGTGCCCGGCGTTATCAGGTTGATTGGTTATTTGGATTTAAGGGCACGCCGACTACAGGGTCATTTGGCACCCAAGCGTTACCTGGGTGTGCTCGCGGTTACCTGAGTGTGCCTGTGATTACCTGGGTGTGCCCGTCGTTACATGGGTGTGCCCATCGTTACCTGGGTGTGCTCGAGGTTACCTGAGTGTACCAGTGATTACCTGGGCATGCCTGTGATTACCTGGGTGTGCCAGTCGTTACCTGGGTGTGCCAGTCGTTACCTGGGTGTGCCAGTCGTTACCTGGGTGTGCCCGTCGTTACATGGGTGTGTCTGTCATTACCTGGGTGTGCCCGTCGTTACCTGGGTGTGCCCGGCGTTACCAGGTTGATTGGTTATTTGGATTTAAGGACACGCCGACTACAGGGTCATTTGGCACCCAGGCGTTACCTGGGTGTGCTCGCGGTTACCTAAGTGTGCCTGTGATTACCTGGGTGTGCCCGTCGTTACCTGGGTGTGTCAGTCATTACCTGGGTGTGCACGTCGTTACATGGGTGTGCCCGTCGTTACCTGTCTCGCCACACTGCACACGCTTCTTTTCATGTCTTGCCACACTGCAGTTTTTCTTTAATGCTAGGGTAATACACAAATTCGCAACTTTATGACATCCAGTTTGCAGAAGCTTCCTACGAAAATAGTCCTCAAAGTAGCTACAATAAAAAGCGACCACAAATGATTTACAATAGTCTTCGGGTCGGCGGATCCAATACCCTGCGCTATCTACGGTGTGCTTCATCGCCATCGGAAAAGACGGGCAATGGAGCGGGGCCATCGGGAAAGACGGGCAATGGAGACCATTTCCATCATTTCAGCAAGGCGCTCTTACTTCTAGGTCAAATTTACGGCCCGGCGAAAGCAAAAAACAACTAATGACTTGGTCGCACTCAGCAACAGCAGTCAACGGGTGAGGTAGAAAACAAGCACGACAAAAACGGTCGCCCATGTTCGCGGCGCGTCTGCACAGCCGGCAATTTCGGCCGGCCAGGCGTACGCAATTGACGTTTTTCAGCACCGACTAGTCGTACAGCCGCATACAATTTATGTAATGGGATGTGGCAGGACACTAAGAGAGCGTTTGGCCAGCCGGCATGGAGACCTTAAGGTTCGTAAGGTCCGATGTCCGCCGGTGCCGTTCCGCCGCACACTCGTATCGAGACAAAACAGCCGCGCGCCGGTCATCAACGCATCGTCCGCCGCCTCTGTAAACAGGCACCGGATCAAGGACGACGCTGGTGCCGGGTCAGCCCGGAGCGGTGAGTTCGTGTCGAGGGGTCGTGTGAGGTCAGCCCGGGGAGGTGAGTCCGTGTCGAGGGGTCGCGCCAGGTCAGCCCGGGGTGGTGAGATCGTGTCGAGGGATCGCGCGGGGCAGCCAGAGGTGAGCCAGTCTCGACGGGGCCTTCCGCGGCAGTGTTATCAGATCGAAGGGTGAGACGTGTCTCTCGGAGAAGAGAAACGGTGCTGGCGAGCTGTGTTCCGGAGACAAGAGCCATGTTCACGGGACTTGTCTCGGATATAATCGAGTGGCGACCAACCACGCCCCGAAGACAACAAATAGTACCAACGAGCCATGTGCTCCGGATGCAATAAAGTGCTGGCAAGCAGTATCCCAGAGACAATAAACAGTGCTGACAAGTCATTCTCCAAACAATTAATGGTGCTGGCAAGCCGTGTCCCGAGGACAGTACATAATGTAACTGTCCGCAACACATAAGTGTCATTGTCCCAGCGCCATGCATATGTGGCGCCCTTCTCAGCCCGCACGTGCCAGGCGCGACACCCTCTTCCGGGCCGAAGGACGGTGTTGGGTCCTGTGTTGGGTGGCATGCGGTGTTGATATCGCGCGGGCAGCAGCCGTATCCATTCTTCCTCCTCCTCGGACAGTGTGAGGACCTCCATGGTTCGGACACGACTGACTGAACGTAATCGACATAACGGATTCGTGTCACACCATGAGCATTCTGGTCTAATTACGAAACAAAAGTGGCGCCTTGTTTTCAAAATGGGTGACAAGAGATACAAATACGACCCCCAAAGTTAAAAGAAATGCAGTGTTTACATGTTCGGAACACGCTATGATGGTAGTTAAAATATTCCATGATAAAATACGCAAACGTAAGTGCACTGGAAAACCAGAACATTTTCGGATTTGCGTTAACAGTATACGCAAATGAACTTCCAGAATATAACTATGAAAGGTAAAACATGCATGGTATCGCATTGGCATGCATGCATGTTCATTTCCTCGACAACTCAACATGTTGGAATTGATGAAGTAACTAAACCTTAGGCAATTCAAACGAAGCGAAATGTGAAAATGGGGCAAGTGGACGTGTCCAATAATCCGTTTAAGTACACGAGGGTTCATACATCGCTAAGGTTTTCCGAAGGAATCGCTCAAACTCGCTCAGTTTTGCGTGACTAGTAAAGAATCATTTTCGGCACCTATGAAAACCCCTTATCGTGCCCTTTTTGTCTCACCGAAATCGCTGACTTTCGCAGCATATCACCGCATAAGGCCCCCAAATGCAAGGTTGGTATTTTACGGAAACCGACGCCTAGAATAACGTTCTCGCACGGGAACGGGGATGGCGCTCGAAACGGACGGATTGGCGCTAAACTGGACTATTTGGCGCTGTAAGGGGAAACGTCCCGCAGGGCACAGTCCACCCGAAATTGGCACCCGTTTTGGCGCTGTATGGAGACGCAAATCTTAAAGTTACTATGGTGAGGATACCTGGGAGCATTTAAGGCGGGGTTAAGTTAGTTAATCATGCTAAGCTATTGAGCATTACGTGTAGGTATATGTTCCTTAGCTTTGAGCACCATAACTCAGCAATATATTCCTTGAAACTATTTTGGCGCCATGTGCGGACATTGGCGCTCTATAAGGACACAATTCCTTTATGCCAGCATTAAATATCGTATCAATTTAACCCTCACTACCTATAATTTACGTGGCATTAATCATGCTACTTTGCAATTATAATGCTATTTACCTATTCAACCTCACACAACGACACATTTTTCTCCAGATGATGGCATTATAGGACAGAGAACGATCTTGCATTTTTATATTCTCAATTTCAGCTCAATGTCTATAGGAGTTGTAGCAAATATTCCTGGCCTTGCGGGCAGAATGCACTTGAAGAACGCACCTTCTAAATTTGCACGGCTGGCCTAAAAGTACCTGGGCATGGACGAAACAAATTGCAAGGATTACAATGTGGGCCTTTTTAACCATATACATTGATTACGTGACCTGTTTTTGATTGTTTTACATTTCAAGTTCCCACTTAGTCCAGCAATGGCGTCATTGCTCCCTGCCACATACGGCGCCAAACTGTCCACATACAGCGCCAATAGGCTACAATGTTGGCATTGCCCGGCCTAACCGCCATTGAAAACCCGGCATTTTCCCCAGATATTTACTTCACTATTGGACTAAAGACTAAGTAAACATCTTCCCGAGCTTCATTTGTCAGCCAGCATCACAATAAAGGCTGGCATATACATCATCGACGGCGACCGAGTCGTCACTGTAAATAATTAAGCCTGTATAAACCAATGCATAGCAGGCAGGCCTGTGCCACAGAAAACTCTCAGTTTATTGTCTGGGATCAAACTGAGGTGTTTTGTGCACGTATTCGTTTGTTATATCACTTAAAATTGTGTGTTTTACATCTCGAGATACCATTATGTCCCGCAGTCGCGCCATTGCTCCCTGTCGCATACAGCGCCAAACTGTCCACATACAGCGCCAATGGGCTACGGTGTTGGCATTGTCTGGCTTAAGCGCCATTGAAAACCAGACAATCCTTCCTCTATCTACTTCATTGTGCCATTGGTTTTACGACACATCGACTGTTGAGTCATATAGCGTCGCCAATCTCTCACGCCGATTGGTCGCGGGCTTTTTATATGCTATATATATCAAGCCAAAACATGGCCCTTCCATTCTGGCAATTAAAAAAATGTATAATTTCACGGGCATCGAGGTCACCGGAGGTCATGTGACTTGAGGTCATGGGGTAACTCTTTTATTATTCATCACATATTATAAATATTGTCAGAGTTGGATTTCTTGAATCTTTGCGAGTTCAAAAATTTCTGGATGTTTATATTTTGACTGATAATTAACTTAGTTATCGGCCACCGAACATAACCTTGCAGCGTGACCTTCCAGAAATGCCCGAGGCTATAATTCCTGAACCGTTGACCTGATCGAAGTAAAATTTGCACAGGTGGATTCAGGGCATATGATAACCCCATGCAACAATTTTGGCCCAGATATGAGAGATGAGGGTGCCGGGCCCTGGTCGATCTCTCGTTGAATGCCCCAGGTATCACCCACCCACCCAGGAGGACACCACCAGATATCGCCCACCTCCACCACAGAGGACACCACCGGACGTCACCAGCATACCACAGGGAGCACTACCAGATATCACCCACCTCCACCACAGAGGACACCACCGAACGTCACCAACATACCACAGGGAGCACTACCAGATATCACCCACCTCCACCAGAGGACACCACCGGACGTCACCAACATACCACAGGGAGCACTACCAGATATCACCCACCTCCACCAGAGGACATCACCGGACGTCACCAACACACCACAGGGAACACTACCAGGTATCACCCACCTCCATCACAGAGGACACCACCGGACGTCACCAACATACCACAGGGCACACTACCAGATATCACCCACCTCACCCAGAGGACACCACCGGATCACTATCAGATATCACTACCAGATATCACCCAGAGGACACCACCGGACGTCACCAACATACCACAGGGGAACACTACAAGGTATCACCCACCTTCATCACAGAGGACACCACCGAACGTCACCAACACACTACAGGGAGCACTACAATGTATCACCCACCTCCACCACAGAGGACACCATCGAACGTCACCAACACACTACAGGGAACACTACCAGGTATTACCCACCTCCACCACAGAGGACACCACCGAACGTCACCAACACACCACAGAGAACACTACCAGGTATCATCCACCCACCACAGGAGGACACCACCGGATATCGCCCACCTCCACCACAGAGGACACCATCGGACGTCACCAACCCAGCACAGGAAGCACTACCAGGCATCGCCCACCTCCCCCACATAGGACGCCATCGGACGTCATCAACATACCACAGGGAACACTACCAGATATCACCCACGTCCACCACAGAGGACACCACCGGACGTCACCACATACCACAGGGAACACTACCAGGTATCACCCACCCACCACAGGAGGACACCACCAGATATCACCCACCTCCACCACAGAGGACACCACCGGACGTCACCAACATACCACAGGTAACACTACAAGGTATCACCCACCTCCACCAGAGGACACCACCGAACGTCACCAACACACCACAGGGAACACTACAATGTATCACCCACCTCCACTACAGAGGACACCACCGGACATCACTAACACACCACAGGGAGCACTACCAGGTATCACCAACCTCCACCACAGAGGACACCACCGAACGTCACCAACACACCACAGGGAACACTACCAGGTATCACCCACCCACCACAGGAGGACACCACCGGATATCGCCCACCTCCACCACAGAGGACACCACCGGACGTCACCAACCCACCACAGGAAGCACTACCAGGCATCCCCACCGTATTGCATGTTTGATTACCATTTATCGAGTACGTACGCCACTGCATTGGGGCTTTCGACTTGTTTAGTTAACTATGTACCTGATGAATCTCCATATTATCTGGATAAAATTAAGACAAAGACCTTACGTTTGTTAACACGCGCACTGGAGGGTGGGGGGGGGGAATCCGCCCACCCCTCCGGTTTTTCGTACATAACTCCAGATTTTACCGGTCGATATACGCCAGTGTTTGCGTACCTGCTTAGAAATGACCGGCGCGTTGCTTATAGCAAGAAAAAACGGAAATCGGCCGATATTTTTTTAGTTAGAGGTCGTTAAAGTCAAATATATTCGTAGCGCCAGACCACAAATATCGGCGCTGATGCGCTTCCCGTATATTGGCAAAAGGGAAGTGTTCTTGGCAACACTAGCGACTTGTTTGATGTATATTGTTATGCTATATAATTTCAAGGCCAAGTTAGGTCACCGGGGTCAAGTCAGGTCAAGTTCATGACGGGTTAATGGAACCAAACTTGGTCAACTGGAATGTTGTCATGAATGCAAATGACTGTCATGCGATTGATGCCGCTTTGCATGTTACTCCCTGCACATCCTGAAAACTACTGTTTGTCATTGTGTACCTAAATGTTTCCATACTTTATTCATATACTTCACTCCTTTCTTCTCGAAGCCGATTGCTCCGAGCTGCCGAGCGGAGCAGTCGGGCGGGCGGCCCGGTTCCGGTAACTGGAACAGGTAACTGACCTGATAAAGTGCTGCTATATAGGTGACCTGAGATCAAATTCCGGGGCTAGCATCTGTATTGCATCATTAGTAATGTTCAAAACATCATTGATGACCATTTTGGAGCATTTAAGCACAATCACAGCGATCCATAACAATGAGAAGCCAAGCCACGCAAAACAATATTTGTTTACATATGTGACCTCATTTGACCTTGCAGATATTGACCCAAGGTCATGAAATTTGCACACAATAGAGTTCACTACCGTACCCATCCACCCTGCGAATTTCGTTAATCTAGCTTTAATAGGAGCCGAGATCTTAGGGGGGCAAAATCCGCCCCTCTCCCTTCAGTGCGCCTAATTTCCAGAGGCCCTGCAGGGCGCGTGTTAAGTGATGGCACCACACATTTGCGAAATTGAACGATAAGCCCCCCTCAGGACGATATCGCACCGTTCATTCAGAGCGTCAACGTGCATTTGCATGCGACTTCTCTCAAGGTGTCCCTCTCGAGCGCTATCACGTCGTATCAGGAAATCTACTTCTTTTTGTTTGTCCGCTCAGGGCGCTAAAAGTGCCAATTCCACACGATTTTCGGGGATGGGGATTTTATATAAAATGCAACATGGACGTTTAATGTAAGGAGCGTTTAGCCCAATGTGGTGTGATGGAAATCCCTCATGCAGGATTAACTGTTTGCGCTATTTATGTACGATGTAGCGTGGTATTTATACTGCCAAAATTATCCAATTGCGGGGTGCCATTTTTCCGTCTTGAGCGCCAAAATCCGAGTTCGTTGTGTTCTTGTTCGCAATTGAACTCCTTCGGCGCTAGAAGTGGACTTGACGGTTACAGGTAGGGTCACTCGGTTCCGCGAAGTAATTGGGTGCCAATGACCTAGGATGATCACGCCCTTTGAATCAAGCTGGGGTTAATTTAGAAAGTGGAAATGCATTTAGCGTTCAGTTTTACTCCTAGGGACAAGAAAGTAGTGCTTTCAGTAAATATTTCGCAAGTTTTCGAAGCCAGGCCTGTCATCTCACCCTTGGGCTATCGGTCTAAATGCAATTAATCACACACAGTTATTATCCTAAGATACCGGGGCTTCTTCACTATACCCAGACAACAAATAAACTAAAACATTCTAGACCAGGGAAGAAATTAACCTTTAACTTAGCTGGGAGGTCAATCATTAATCAGAATTACGAAAAGCAGGTGTCAATCGCGAGATGTCGCTACTTCTTGCAACACACTTTTGTTTGCTTCATATCGCTTACACCCTCTGTTTGTAAACAAATATAGTGATGGGAGGGGGGGGGTCACAACATCCTGCACTGGGAAGGTGGTAAAATGTCGTGCACAGGCGCGGGATAGAATACTTTTTTTCAAGTCTGCGTCAAGAGAGATGCACACATTTTGTCGCACTCGTTCTCAGTAAGACAATTCTGCAGCGTCCCATCTCAGCTCAGGTGCGGTCCGGTGCCGCTGCCGTGCGGTACATCTCAGCTCCGGTGCGGTACGAGCAAATTGCTGCGGACAGTCGCCGAAACCGTCAAACACAACTCTACACAACGACATTAGCCGCATGTGCACACGCCCAACAATAGGTGCTATATCTTCCCGTAGGGAGGAGGCATCGCGTGGGAACTCGTCACAGATTGAATCTCCAGAAAGCTGCAAAGTACCACATACCTCGTCGCCGGCGCACCAGCCAATCACAGGCTGGGACACGGGGCCCAGCTGTTTAACGAGGGCCGCACGGGACACGGTGCACACTGTACAGTTCTCCATACTGCACATTGTGCACACTGCACAGCTCTGCATACTGTACAGTGTGCATGCAACAGACGCGCCGAATGTGCAGCAGCCACGCGAAAATCCAACCGTGCATTACACAATGAGAACTTGACGTTGTACGTACAAAGCTATTCACATCACAGCTTCCACTATATACTGCGATTATTTAATTCCACTCATCACCGTACTTGACAGCAGCTCGCGCCTGAAACGACCAATACCAGTACAAGACGTCACCAGGGGCGCTGGACGAGAGCGGCCAAAACGTGGCCTATGGAACTCCCACGCTGTGGGCGAAGGATCGGGCAACACGCCGCGGCAATGAACTTGATCAACTACAATGATTGAGAATTTGGGCTCACAAGGATCGAATAAAACTGCGCCGTCTTGCCCGTGAAAACATACACATTCTTGGGTCGATCTTTTTGTGGAAGTGTACTATGTAATTTCGGAAGTACGTGAAACCCAATTCGACAATTTGGTACAGTGCATTGAAATTTGGGACTTGCACTCATTCTTCCGAAGAGGAGCCAGTTCCATTGTTGAAAAGGCATGTCTAATTTCGGCATAATTACCTTAATAAATGGGCAAACTGCCCAATTGGCATAGACATCCCCCTGTTAAGGTCCTATTTGCCTTTACGTCTCGTGCCCATTCCGCTCAGCTTGTGCCGCACACAAACGTTCATGCGACACCTTCCATCGAACTGACACCTGACACCAGCCAAACAATCGCCTCGTATTGAGGCACGGGAGCCACGTGGCATGAAGACATAACCACTCGACCAGCGGCTAAATCCATGCAATTTCTTATGCGGACGCGATAAGTGTAGCCGCACAACCTTTACTTTCAGGAGGCGTTATGAGTAATTCACAGTAAATATTTGGACAAAAGCTCGTAAATTTCAAATTAGAAGAGCAGGTCTGACTTGTGTAAAATAATTACAATTTGAAATACTAGCAAAAAATAAAAATAAATGTTTGAAGAGCGTGACGGTCCGGCCGGACCGTGTAGGTCAGATGAAGATTTTTCAAATAAGCACATGAGTAGACTCGCTCTGGTTTTCTTATTGCCCTTCGCTGACAATAAGAAAAAGATCCACCAATACTGATCCACTGGGCAGATGCAATAACAAATGTGCATATGTGAATCAAAGGCCAGTTGTGAAGACTTCGGATACCCTACCTGACCGGAAGAAGACTCTTGTAATCCCAAATATCAGTTCTTCACTTTTGGGGACTTTCTTCTTGGGATCCACTTTCTCGAAGCGCCCTGGCCTCTTCGATACTTCACTGTTCATGTGCACGGGGTAGCAGGGCCTCCTCTAAGGAATTTTCACTAGGTGGGATTTCTTACTCATGCCTAATTAGTACAATATGGCGTCACAGGCGGATCTAGCCCTCCGGTTGGGAGGGGGGAGGGGGGACTTACTGTAGCGCTTACCCGGGAGAAAGGGTAGTGTCGCATGGGGGAGGATAATCCGATCAACATTCCACCACGTTACACAACTTGCCTGTTTTTTTTTTTACAAAGGCTTCAGGTGTCTTCATTTTAGCAACATCGAATAAAAGACAAGTGAATATCTAGCTCTCGTCACTTGTGTCATGCGGCCTAGCTTCCCGTTCCTCTGTGCCGTGCGTAAAAGTCTAGAAGGTCATGTTTTTCGGATAACAATTAATGGACCAATTGCTGGCTTTGTAGCATGCATTTTTTATCACCGAAACATTTCACATTTGAGGCTTCCTCGTCGTTTTCACCTCAGTATCAGCGCTGCCAACTTGCTACCATTTTTGCTTCGTGATAAAAATGCACCGTTCCAAGGCAAAATCACTTTCGCTACCGGAACAATACTAAGATTTGTTTTGGTTGCTTTCTCCATCGAAGCTTCCTTTGACTAGGTGGGATGTTTTGCTCCACTAGGTGGGATTTCACGGCACTAGATGGGACTCATCCCACCTAGTTAACATGTTAGAGGAGGCCCTGCGGGGCAGCCACAAGCTAACGGCAAACAAGGCGATAACCGTACACCACAGTTGGACTCTCCGTGGCTGGACATGTGTCAGGATAGGCAGCTAGGCTGTAGGCAGTATTGGTCCGGCGCAATGCTGAGCCGTGACGCACAGTCAGTCACACGTGGTGGGAACCACGGCCACCTTGACAGGAGCCGTGAGGCCGGGTTCACCCGGCCACCAGACAGGAAAAGTTCCCGTGGCCAGACCGACAACTTTGCCTGATATGGCATGATTTCCAGTCCAGCCGCCGAATATTTGCCCGGTGGCGGTGTGAACCGGGTCCCGCGAGCCAACGACAGCTGCGTTGGCTCACGGGAACTTGTCAGGCAACGTCAGGCGTCCGGTCCGGTCCGGTCCGGCCGCCGGGCCGCAGGGCAGTCCGGCAAGTTATCACAGTGTGCGTCGCCGGGCCTGCCGAGTTGAGCCGCGTTTGAATTTCAATGTGGCCGCAGCCGCGACCAACGTCGGTGCACACTGCGACAACTCCACGCAAAGCTGGCCATAAATCACAACTGCCAAAGTGTGTTAGTTACAGGGACGATTTTGGTGCTAACTGACAGAGCCTCAAATTTTGAACATAGAATGTCGCAAGATATGAATAATTGTCGTTATAGCTTGATATATCACTTACCAGGGTTCTTAGTTTCCGTCTTGCCTTTATTAGTTGTCAATCTTATTATTCTTATTATATTAGTTATTATATTAGTCTTGCCTTTATTAGCGTTTGTAACATTAACTGCCCAGGTAAAACAAAATAAGTTAAATTATCCAAAAGAAATACTTGATTACAATCAAATCCATCTTTTAAATGACTATTTAGCATCAAGATTGAATAATTTCCATCAACACAATGATCCAAACATAGCATGCAGTGATTTGCTCTCAGCATATAATGATGGCATGCAGATTATTACAAAGAAAATTACCCCAAGCAGGAGGAAAACCCCCATGAAAGCCTGGATTAGCTCTGGAATATTATGTTCCATAAATCGAAAAAAAACAGACTATATAAGAATTCTATTAAAAATCCAAATCCACACAATGAAGTTCAATACAAACAATTCAGGAACATCCTCATCAAGATAATCAGAGAAGCAAAGAAGCTACACTATTCAAAAACCCTTCACTGTAGTAAATCAAATGGAAAGAAAACTTGGCAAATATTACATGAGCTGATCAATAAACACAAAACAAAACAAAAAAATCCCAGAATCCATGTTAGATGAAGAACATAATGAATATCGAACAGAACAAATTCCTAATGCCTTCAATAATTTCTTTTCAACCATTGGCAGCAAATTAGAAAAGAAGACTAGTGCTTCTAACAAAGATCCGACTGAATACATTGCAGGGCATGACTATGCTATTTGGGAACAAGACATGTACACTACTGAAATCCAAGTTGAAACACTTATAAAGTCACTGAACTCTGTTGGAGGAGGTAACTGAACTCTGTTGGAGAACTCTGTCACTGAACTCTGTTGGAGAACTCTGTTGAAGATGGCATTAGTACAAAAACTCTCTTACTGACTTACAAAATTATCCTGAAGCAAATCACCCACTTCTTTAACCTCTGAGAAGTGGAGTTTTTCCTAAGCAACTAAAACAAGCCATAATTATCCCCATATTTAAGGCAGGAGAACTGAACAAATTCACAAATTATAGGCCAATTTCTATGCTACCGGTATTTTGAAAAATCCTTGAAAAGACGGTATATTCTTATCTCATGTCTTATCTGGAACTGAATAATATACTCAGTACACTCCAATTTGGATTTAGAAAAAAGCATAGCACCTACATGCCAATTGCTCACATTTATGATGAAATTACAAAATCTTTAGAAAAGAAAGAACTTACTTGTGGTCTCTATATTAACTTGAAAAAAGGCTTTGATACTGTGAGCATGGAAATTCTACTTAAAAAAAACCAACATATTGGAATCTCAGGAACTCTACTCATGATATTACATTCATATTTAAAAAATCGTTATCAGCAAACAAAAATCAATGATATAATCTTTGATGCAGAGTGCATCACAATGGGAGTTCCACAGGTATCCATACTTGGTACATTACTCTTCCTTATATACATTAATGATTTGGGTAATTCTTTAGATGGAACATTCTACTTATTTGCTGATGATGCTGCTGTCATGATAAAAGCTACAAATATAAAGGAACTACAAATTAAAGTCAATGCCATTGTTACAAAAATCACTGAATGGTTTCAAGCTAATAGATTATCACTGAATGTCAAGAAAACAAATTACCAAATTTATTCCAGTATGCCTAGTGCTGACTTAAACATAGCAATACATTCTCAAAAGGTTCACAGGAAACAGCAAATCAAATATCTTGGTGTAATAGTTGATGAAAAATTAACATGGAAGTATCACATAGCATATGTTGCTGCAAAAACTAGCAGAAATCTAGGAATAATGGGAAGAGCAAAATACTTTATCACAAGTCGTGAATTAAAATACTTATATAATACTTTGATTCTTCCCTATTTAAATTATTGTGCTTTAATATGGGGAAACAATTTTCCAACACGATTAGACAGAATTGTTAATATACAAAAAAGGGCTTTAAGAATCATAGGTAAACAGCACTATGCATACCCTACAAGTTAATTGTTTGTCAAATATATCATTCTGAAGTTCCCTAATATCAAAAGTTCCCTAATACCAACTGAGCCGCCCCGGTAGCTCAGTTGGTTAGAGCGCTGGCCTACTCTGGTCTCCCCTGTCCTGGCAACGCAGGGTTCGAGTCGCTTCGCGCGCTCGCATTTAGCCCCCGGCTGGGAGGGTCAGTTGGCAGCTGGCCCGATAAGGCCGGGGACGAGCTACCGGGCGGCCGTGTCGGTGCATTGACGGCACGTTAAACTTTCGGTCAAAATTCTGCCGTTAAACTTGAATTAATTGATCGGGTGGTGGGGCCAGGGTTCACGCAACAAGCTCTGCTTAGCACTAGGACCCTGGTTCATAAAGCCACCCGAACAAGAACTTGGATTAAATTTATTTAAAAAAAAAAAAAAAAATATTGTGCAGGAACAGAGCATATTACTACTTCACATATTTTTTAATCAAACATTACCAATCACTATAATGAATATGTTCCAATACTCATCACCAAGTAATTTAAGGCATGTTGATCATTTCCATGTACCTTTTTCATCGAAATCCTATAGACTTCATTCCATACCATTTATAGCACCAAGAACTGGGAATAGTATCATTGGTACAAAATTGCCTTCCTGCAATCATGTGTCTATTAAGAAACAAGATATAAAAAAAGTTATCAGAGTTGATTTCATTAGCTCATATATCACAAATTAACTGGTGAGCAAAAATTAACCTTGATCATTTGCACACTACAAAATGTGTGCATGTGTGTGTATGTTTATGTATGTGCATGTTAGTATATGTGTATGTATGTATATTTGTATAGATATGTGAGTGCATATGTGTCTATGTATGTGAAGCATGTGTAGGTGTACATGTTTCATGTGTGTGCATATGCAGGTTTGTGTGCTTGTGCATGTGTATGTACATGATCCAACTTCTCCGGTTAGTTATTGGTTTTTACGACACGTCGACCGTTGAGTCATGTAGCGTCGCCAACCTCTCACGCCGATTGGTCGCGGGCGAAGAGTAGCGACAGGTGAGACTCGAACCCACAACCTTTCGATTGTGAGACGAGCATCTTGCCCCTAGACCACTCGTCCCCGATCCAACTTCTCCATTTTCCCCCCTCATAACACATTTCACTTTGTGGCCCCAGGAGCTCCTTGGTGTTACTAGCTTGCTACCTAGCTGAGGTGCTCCTGGGGCTACTTCTACTAATAACTGGTGGTGGTCTATCTGCAAACAAAAATACAAAAAAAAAGGATGCAACCATTTGTATTGACAAATGGCATATGTATTGGCATCCTGAGGCATTCCTAAGCTGGCTGTCCTAACTTTTGAATAGCTGGCGATGGGAAAGCCCAATATCAATCGAGCCTGTAATAGTGCGTGTAGCCAAATAGGATAGGCTGCTGCATACGAAACAGGGGTCGACATTAGAAGAAAAAAAATATCAGACAGCACTTGTACACATTTGCTTTTTTGCACGTGCAATGATGTTCATCTTTGTAAACCTGTTACTGTGCTAAACTGGGAGCAAATTTCGATAACAACTGTGACTTGGTGTGTTCCAGACATCTATCTGCTGATGCAATGGCAACATAAAATCGCGTTTGGAACTGCATCTGCGACCAGTTTCTTTCCATCAGTTGCCCGTGTGCGGCAGCCCGGTCAGCACCAGTCTGCCGCTCCGCGCACGTGAGCGAGGGCAGATTGCGCGAGGGGATGGAGAGACATGACGACTTTGGTAACCAGCGAGCAATGCGCACGGGACGGATGTTGCGTGTTGCTTTGAAGTTTTAACTCAATCGGGAGTGTGTGCGTGCGCGTGCGCGTGTGTGTAGAGGGGATCCTGGAATGAGTTTCTACGGAAACGAATTGGCCAAGAAACATACGCTCATCTGGAATTGTTTGTAAAAGGTACAAATGGTACATATTGATCGCCGGAAGGATTACAATTGTGTAAGGCTGAAGGAACTGAGCTCTGAAAGCGTTGGAAGCTTGAAAACGCTGGAAGCTGAGCTGAAAAGGTCCGAGCTGATTTAGTTCTCGAGCTACGTGGAACAACGACAGGTGCCAGGTGAAGCATCCATGGCGGGCTCATCAGATGAGCGTCGCTTTGAAGGTGCGCTGTGCACCATGCATTTCCAGAACGTTGCAAGCCACACACGAAATAGCCGTAGCCGCCTCGGTCTAGAGAGCCAGAAGTTGCTATCGACCACCAGTCAGGCGGTTCGTCGCGTCAACGAACCAGCTTCGGCACGCCACATGTCATCCGATGACAGGGCGGCGCCTGGCGAACGTGACGTCACAACTACGCTTCAGCGCACACCGCTGCACCAATACCACCACGCCGTCTGACCTCACTTCTGGGAAATGTGACGTCAGGTCGGACACGCCCCCGAGCCGAGCGACACGGCGCACGGGGTGGCACCGGGCCCGGACAGGCACGTCATCTGGTCGGCGGCGATGGGCGGGCACGCCACATTGCCGCTTCATCAGAAGCCAGTCCGGCCGGGCTGGGGCCGTCCTGCCAGGAGGGCACATGCGACCTGGCAAGAGATGGGCCGGTACGTCCAGAGGTTGCAAAAACTCGCAACCTAGCTACGAAGTTAGTGGCATCACTCTGATACATCATTCATTTAGACGACTCTAGCGTGGGTTGTGTGAAGGAAGCGGCAAGCGCTGGCGTGCCGCCAATTTTCGGGTTCCTATATTAAAACAAAAAATAAACCGAATTCTTGCTGGAGTGACTTTATGAACCAGGGTTCTATTGCTAAGCAAAGCTTGTTGCGTGAACCGCGGCCCCACCACCCGATCCATGAATTCCAGTTCAACGGCAGAATTTAGACCGAAAGTTTAACGTGCCGTTAATGCACCGACACGGCCGCCCGGTAGCTCGTCCCCGGCCTTACCGAGCCAGCTGCCAACTGACCCTCCCAGCCCTAACCGCGAACGCGTGAAGCGACTCGAACCCTGATTGCCAGGACGGGGGAGACCAGTGCAGGCCAGCGTTCTTGCCAACTGAGCTACCGGGCGGCTCAGTTTGAATTTAGTTTTGAGCTTTGAGTTTGAGCAGTTTGAGTTTGTTGCAAAACAGTTTGAGCTCAGTTTTATTTGAATTAGCCTTTAAAATAATTGTTGCATATGCTTGTCACTTCCATTTTCATGAGTGTCAACGACCGGTGTTGTTGGTCCAGTTTAGGCGTGTCTCCCACAAAGTTGATATATTGGCGGCTATCGTCGGCTTACACTGATACACTCTCAAGAGACGCATGCTTTGGCAGCGACTGTCTCCAAAGCCATACTACAATTCGGATGATTCTGACGAGCCGAGCACGGCGATGGTTGATTGGTTGGTTGGTTGTAGGAGTTTAAGGGAGTTGGGAGCTTAGAGTTTAGTTTACGGGCGCATTGCCTGCGTCGGTCATGCAGCACCCATAGCGTCGTCAGTTATATAATGAAACGCACACGAAATTCAGTGGACGTGACGAATTATATGTCACGGGGTCGGATCAGTGTTGGAAATATGGTCCTTTTTGGAACTTTTGTCATCCAAAGAATTATACACTCCCAAAAATCCACTCCTTACATTACATGATATATCGTGAAGAGCCTTGCTTAAACATCAATCTCAACCAGCTGTCATAATCCAACAGTATTATTTGATTGTGATGAAGCAGAGGATGCAGCATGGTCCAAGGGCCTATAACATATGGTAATCAATGGCTGATAATGAAAAACCCTTCTAGTTTTGGTGCTCTTCATCTTGTCTAGCCATGTTATGTCTTTGCCACAGCAACTTGGCAACATCATTGAGGATAATGCACATTTGTTATTTCAGGTGACCATGAGAGCTGCAGCAACATTCCAAGAGGATGCAGAAGTGGAACAGAAAATAAGATGCAAGCAAGACTAGATGAGTGCCAGCTTGCTAGCATGTGCAACAGATGACAGCAGATGCTTAAGGATCACTCTGCAATCTGCATACAACATTAATACCAATGTATTTGTTCCATGAAATGGTGCAGGTGGTATGCAATTGTCTGAAACATGTGAATTAATAAACAGCCACCCCTTCATGTGTACATTATTCAATTGTGAAACTGCTGGAATCAGTAGTGTTCAGAAGAATGAAAGGCTAGACAGAACTAGAGAACTAGAGAAGTCCCTACACAACTTGCAAATCACAAAAGCAATCACATCCCCAAAATATTTGTGGACATATATTATGATTTGTCATGGCATAGGAATGTTCAGGAAGCTGCAGGGACAAAAAAGACAAATAATGGAGTTTATTGGGGTATGAGGTGGGGTGCACTTCACCATTTCCTGAAACATTTTGTTAGAGCACAACAATGCTTGTGAGTTCCTGTATCTGTGCACTGAAGGGGAGCAATCCCTTAATCCGGAAAATATATTGTCTTACAAAAATGAAAGCTTTATTTCCAAAACAAAACAAAACAAGCTGAAAGGTTCTTCCATCCAAATCCAACACATTAAGAACACACTTATGAAAATACTATTTCCAGGTCATGGATGTTCATTTATGAAAATTATTGGGGAGGGGGAAATACATGAAAGGCAATGGGCAGGGTGAAATAGATTGGGGGCACACTCCATAGAGTCCCATGTTAAAAGTTGAAGTAATTTGAAAAGCAAAGCAAACATTGAGGGTCTACTTGTCCTCCCCCCCCCAGCATATAAAACAACCCTGTCCTAGGTTGTGCCACTGCATGCATGGGCACCAACAGAGGGATACAGATGTGCACCACTGCAAAATATAAGGAATCACAATTTTGCTATGGCTACCCATACTTCTCAACATTAAGCTGGTTGTGCATACATCATTCTAGCTAGGTAGCTATATTTCTGCTTTGATACTGAAGTTTACACCAACAAGAATAATTAAATTTCAAGAAACCTCAATTGGGCCTCAGTTCCTACGTCGGCCGATACTACACGGGATCAACTAGTAGTCTCACTACCTGGTCCTTGAATTATCGGACTATATCCCATTATACAACTCACGAGGCTCATCCCAGCCAATAATTTCAATGGCGAAGATATTGATAATAGATACGTAGGTCGTTCCTACCAAGGTCGGCGATGCCTACAACGAGCCTCTTTCGTCTCCTTCCATCCAGTGGGCAACTCGGTGCATACAAGACAAATTCCTCGCCAAGTGAAAGAAACCTCTATTCTCGGCTCGCCTAATGAAGGGAAACCACCATTCCCAGACTGGCCAGACCCGAATGGCGCTTCTTGGATTCGATGGATTCGCGGCTCTCCAGCTCCCACTCCGGTCGGAGCTTTTTAAACTACGGCCAAGAAAGGTCATAAATAATGCATTCCTTTTTGTTTCCTTGAAGATTGAGATGTTCTACATAACTTGACTTGAACAAAACTGATCGTTTCGCATCCTGGACCAGTCCAGAGCAATAAAACAAAAAGATATCCGATGGATTTTACGCAAGAAAATGACCTAAATGGTACCAAAACGTTCTTCAAATCTGGTTACATTTTACAGTCAAATGGACCACCATATAACCAGAAATTTCAGTGTCCTTCCACTTCATGACCTACATTGTTTCAATACACCACAAACTGGTGACAATAATAGTGTTTATGCCACTCCGACAACTAATTTCTCCCACTCCGGGAAAATGGAAATTTAGCCGTCATGTTCTATACACTGCTAAATGACGGGTGGTTAACAGCCGCTTACTGGTCTTTCGTCAACTCCGGCTGACTGCACGGAGGCTGGTGATTGGCTTAATGGTTTGAACTCAGCCAATGGAATGCAATCTTTGTTGACAAAGGTAAAAGAGCAACTTGTCTCGATTACATTGTTTTTGTGACAATGTAACACAAGTCGCTACCAGCCCTGATGAAGGTTAAGGCCAAGATACCTTTACTAGAAGGTAGATCGAAGTTTTCCTTCAAGCCCGCATGACGTCATCCGAAGGTTTTTAAATATGGTATCAATATGGTTGCAGACGACTTTTCTCAAATCATACGCAATGGTTACTTTTATTTTGCTTCCTCTACAAGCAAATATATTTCACTGAACATTTATTCCGACACATATTTTTATCATGCATAGGCAAGGTTGGATTTGTGCATTGTAATATTGCATGTTGAGATAAATATTTTGTAGTCATCCAGTATGGATAATATTTTTGTTCAAACCTTATGCATCGTAACTCAATTTGCACCCCCTTTCGGTGAACTTTGAGCACTTTTACTTGATCACAGCAGCTTATTGTCAAGCATAGGAGGTGACTGAGGAGATTCAACCTCCAGATGAGAAAACAAGAAACAATTTTCTGGGGAGGATAGTGTTCTGGATTCCAAAAATCCAGGAGCAGCCTATTTTTCCAAACATGTACCTACCTACCTACATTGACATACAACAGTCATTGCAAACATAGCTCTTTCTAGGTCAGCTAGACCCAGGGCATGGTGCATTATTCCTTTATTAATTTTGCATGGATTATTGACGATACATGCATAATTGAACATTTATGTACAATACAATCATCATGCTATGAATGCCTTCCTGGAACTTTCCATGAGTTGCAGTCTGATTTCCTGTAGTATGAATTCAGCATCTAGATAGAATGTTTGAATGTAACACATCTGTTTCAGGTGTCATGCCTTATTGTGCAGTACCAGAGGTGGCACTGGGCAGGCAACTTTAATAAAGAAGAAATCTGGTTGCACCATTTTTATCAGGATTCTGCCTTAGCAAAATCTCTTAGCATACAATAAAACATGTCTAAGTTCTCAAATGTTGGGAACCAAGAGCATGCTCCAAACATTTCAAAGCAATTGATAAGAGAAGAAACCAAAAGAAAGAACTGCTGAACCCTGCCTCTTTGTAGAGAAGCAAATGTCTCCTACCATCAGCTATTCCCACCATAATGTTCCCACCAGCCAATATCCTTGGTAATCTCGAAACTTTTTGTATTAGCGATGTTTACATCATTTGCAAGATTACGTGTTTGTGTGTTTCCTGCTTTGTTTGCATGTTGACAATGTTTTTCCTCCACGAAATAAAAGATGGATAGGCCTCGTTAGGTTATGTCCTTTTATTTCAAGATTTTGATACTTTTCTCTGAGAAAATAGATTAGGCTGGCTAATTTTATGCTAGGTTACCTTGAAAATTTCTAAAGCTTTCAATAATTAGTTATTGCATATGAATCAATTGAAAGCCCTCCTTTTTGGTATTATTTTGCTTTTCAACCAATTTTTGTGCTTGCTGGTAAAAAATATGTTCTTTGTGCACCAAAATAACAATCACGATAAGACCCCCATGTCAAGCATTTACCACTAAGTTATAGCTACACTAAGTTAGGGTCAGATCTGCTGACTGAAATGGTGCATTTATGGGCTATATTTTTACAGAATGGACAAAGAATGAGGTTATCATGAGATAACAAGTGAGTGATGCCTATATTTAGGTTGATTCTTTCCATCAACAATTATAGGATTTGTGTAAAATGCCGCCACACGCCACGGTCTTCACTGCGGAGTTGATAGCCATCAGCAAAACTCATGCATACATCGAGGTTGACGACGATATTTTGCATGTTATTTTGACTGATTTTCTGAGCAGTCTTGTGGCGCTGCACAGTTTTAACCAGCAATATATCATCATACGAGACATTTTATCGCACCTTACTTCGCCGCATCGCATGGGAAAACAGGTCATACTTTGCTGGATTCCAGCACATGTCGGAATCCGTGGTAACGACCTGGCCGACAGGGCTGCAAGGCGTACAGCACAAGCGCCAAGGAGTCGCGTTCTCCCACTCCCTGCCAGTGACTACTACCCAATTATCTCATCATTTATTCTCAGACAGTGGCAGGGAAAATGGGACCAAGTGGAGTTCAACAAATTAAAACAAATCAAACCTTAGCTCCATGGCCCTCGTCCTTCAGCCAAACTAGAAGGGTCGAGGTAGCCATCTGTCGTCTCAGAATTGGTCACACTAGCAACACATAGGTATTTATTGTGCGGGGACGACAGGCCGAAATGTGTTAGGTGTAATGCCGCGCTGACTGTGCACCATGTGCTGGTGGCGTGCCAAGCAGACACAGAAGAACGTAGGCGCCACTTCGGATAATATGCGAATGCTCTGAGGTTGAAGGACTTATTGGGAAATTATTACCGATTTATACACCATGGAGCAGTTTTATGCTTCCTTGCGTAGACGGGATTTGACGTAATGTATGCACCTGCCTAACTGATTACTTGTTTCCACAGATCTTAGATCAAGCGCCTTAATAGCTACCGATGTTTTATATTCGTTTGTGACAGTCTGACGCGTGCTTAGGCAACCTTGTTATGGGTGCAATATAAACCAATGGGGTTGACGCACCCTAAAACCCCAATAATCATCATTAAAATTGCAAACATACATAAGAAGTCCCTGGGCCATTTTTGATCACAATGTTGTTTTTCTGGTGTTTTCTGATTTGACACTCATTCTGTTGGAAAATGAAAACTTCCAAAGATATAAGCACTTTAAGTTCATGTACCTCTGTCTAAGAAATCAGTCCAAGAAAAGAATATTAAAAACATTGAAATAACTTTTTAAACGAGAAAAAATTGACTACATGTACCTGCTATCCCACCTCAACAACATATGGGAAGTGTGCGGACAAGTTTTTGGGTGTGGTGGTATATAATGAAAAATAATATACAATTATCAATAAAAATTAATACAACCTAACCTAGCCTACTGATGTTGGACGGCCTAAAACCTACCGATGTTGAATCACTTAAACGCACTAATATTGGATTACTTAAAACCTATGGATGTTGGATTGCCTAAATATGACTTTAAATTGTGATTTTCAAAACAAATTGCAGAGGACTGTCGATAATAGCCACTGCACGTGGAGGGCATGTATTGTGAAATAAATAAATTAATATATAAATAGGAAGACGTCAGCCTTCAACAGCCGCCGGCTGCCAGCGACCATCGTGCAGACAGCGGGTCAGGCGTGCACGGTCCAGGTCGCGGACCGCTGATAGGTCATTCACATTATGGCCAGATCAGGTCGCGAATGGTGCCGTTGCTGTGTCCCTTCCCGAAGCCGTCCCGTCGGCTCCTGTGACGTCATTTGCGCGAGGGGTATCTCAGCTGAGGCCACCATCAGTGGTAGCCTTACCCGCTGGCGTGTGTGTTCCCTTGCCGCCCCAGTTCAGTACATAAGATCAAGTTCAAGCCGCGCTGTGACAGACGGTCACCACGTGTGCGCAGACTACTCGTACATTACGGCTGCGATGCGAGTGATGAATGAAAGCATGCGAAGTTACAGGTGAAAAATTCTTATATTGTGAGTTCATGTCTGTATTTTTTCTCGCCAACCACAGTTGGCGATCCACGCAGGTCATCGTGCTGCTGCCGTTGTTACTTGGTTATGTTATAAGTTCGCGATACATTCGTACTTGAACTACGTATGCGCAAATACACGTGAAAATCGTACTAAGAACATATTCGCACTCGATATATTCGTATTCGGGGAGTTTTATGAACCACGCAAGCAGGACGCTACATCTGCAGTTGGGTCGAAGGTAACCATTTTTAGGCAATTTTCCAATTTGTGACTTGTATCCTCAATGACAGATGCAGCCAGCTTCCTACACACAGACATAGCGAACAGATGTCATCAGCGGGTATCAACAAATACCCCCTGTCACACCAATTATTTTCACAATATGCGACCAATATATACAGACTGCATATGCACCCACAAACCAAACGCGTGCATCCATTAATGTGTAGGCTTAACCGTAAGCATGCAAATAAAGGGCATAATCATTTGCAATAATGTCTTGCGGCCCACTGGTGCAGATTGCTTTTGAACCATTCATGCACCAGACACACACACACACACACCTATATATATACACAAATACACAAGTATATATTACGTGGGATATATGGGGACTCCTGTCGGTGGCGGATCCAGGGAGGGAAGTTGGGGCACGTGCCCCCCCCCGCCCATGAAAGGTGGCGGCCCTTCGACCAGGAAAACGCGTCCCTCCGCGAAGGCTCGAGTGCACCCCGACACCCTCGATTTTTTCAGCCACAGGCGCCTCTCGGCAGGAAAGGCACCCCTCAAGCTGCTTTCGCGGTGGCGACACTCCAGCGGCTATGGGACCCCTTATGACGACAGAGGGCCTCCTATTGCGGTCTAGGGGCGGTCAGATCATTTCAGGCGGTCTTCTGTGGTTACTTTTCGGAAATTCTCCTGCCACTGAAGGGAAGAAGCTATGGCGCACTTAGCTCCCCCCCCCCCCACCGTCTGTCCTTTCTTCCGCTCTCGAACGGGGGTGACAACACCAGCTAAAACGGACGGGAGAGGGAGCCTACCAATATCGGGAAAAATCCCTTTATTTTAGAGGCACTTGATGGTCAGCCTGCCGGAAACGGCACATTGTTAGGCAGGAAGATTGTTACTGGGTCATTTCAGATACATTTTGCTGAAGCTGAAGAGTAGTTCTTTCGATTGATATACGTCAAAGTGATCTATATTACCATAAAACATGCAAGAGAGCGTAGAGAAAAACGGTAAAATTGCATGTAAACCAATGGTGAAGGGAAACCTTCAAGCCCGCTACCAAACCCACTTCGTGGGGGCCCGGTTAAGGCTAGCCCAAGGCCTATCGAGGGAAGGGTCTAAACAACGGCCAAGGTACGAAGCCGGGGAGGAAGCCATTGTTATTTTTCTGTTTTCGTTCTCCTCAGGTGTGCGCCTCGGGGAAAAGAGTAGGTGCTGTGGGAATAGTAACTGGTAGGTGCTGCTTTATTATCTTCTGTGACTCCTATTATCTGGCATACCCCTTGTAGGAATTCGTTTTTTTTCTGCCGATGCTATTGCGGCGAATGTGGCTAATTGCTATTAATGCTGGCTTTCGATGGGTAACAGTTGGAGCATGCTAATCACAGGTGTAAATTTGTACACTTTTGTTGTTGCCAATGCGACATAATGATTTCCAAATTTAATATAATGCCTATGGTGGTGCATGGAATGAATGGATTCAAATTTCCTATTGGAAACATTTTTTTTTCAGTCCTGATACATTATTTTTTTTAATCCAACCATGCATGGGCGTTCTTCATCAGGACAGGGTTCAGGGCCAATCATTTTCCATAAGGGATATTGAGGTTTTGTGGTTCCTGATGTGAAAGGCATAATTCTTGTTCATCATCACTTTGTTTCTATTTGTAAATTTGCAGTTTAGGGTAATTTTTGGTTATTGAAATTCCTTTTTCCAATGCCATGTTTAAAAATGTGGTTTACATGGTGTGACCACTCACTTTCACTGTAAATACATACTTTCCAGTTGGCAGGCAAAACAACACCAATAAATGGGCTTGGAGTTGGGTAATATAGTGTAAAAATTAATTTGCAAAATAAAAAATGTGGCATAATCTACCCTAACCTAGCCTAACCTCCAATGCAAAAAGAACAATTCTCTTGAAAAAGGAAAAATTCCAACCAGTATTTTTCTTCTAAAAAAATGCAAATTAAAGAACATAACCTGACATAACCTAACCTTGCCTGGTTCATTGTTGAAAAACAAATTCTTGAAATAGAAAAAAAGCATTGGATATGAAAACTTGTCCAAATTAACAGTAGAGCCCAACTTATAACATAACCAAGCCTAACCAATTTGTTTGCTTCATGGAGGTAAACTGTGTAAGACGTGTCTTGTGGATACCCTAAGCTTGAATAATATATTTAGTCATAGTAATATACCTTCATACCTGAAGTTGAAATATATTCAAACTCGCATGGAAAATCAATCACAATTAAATGCATCACTTCTTGCCAATGACAGTATATTTAACACTTTTCCAGCACCACAACACAGATGACTGCTATGTGAAGTTTGTATTCTCAGTGAATACTATTTTTATGTGATCCAGCATCAGGCGGCATACTTAGGCTGTGTGGGATGAAACACCTGTAATGTATGCTTCTTGAATGGAAAAACAAGACTTTATTTCTTTGTCTCAGTAATTTGTATTCACCCCATGGTTACCAGGTATTATGCACTCCGTAATTGCATGATATCAAGGATTATACACTCCGAATCCAAGAACGAGAAGTGAAAATCCAACACTGGGTCGGATACTACACGCAAGTGTGATGCTATGCACTGCGACGGTAATTTTGCCACAGATGTAGATGAGCTAATAAGAAGCATAAATCACAGAAAACTTGAGTTCAGGAAGCGGAAAAGCTGTCCCGATTGAACACAGGAAGATTTGTCCCCAAATACTTCACCGAGGGAAGTACTTATTATACGTATATATTATTTATTATACAAGCACGTCCAACAAGTGGATACTGAAGGTATTTGTTCAATCATAACAATGCAATGAGCCCTCACCTCTTCAAGGGCGTAGGGCTTTCCTTTCGCATTTCAGGCGATCAGCACTAGCTTGCCTGGATTTGGGAAGGCGCGACTGCCGGCAGCCGGCACCCAATCAGTGAATGTTCAAATTGTCAACCAGGTTGTTTCCGCGAGTTTCTTCTTGGTGCAGACAGCAGCACCAGAAGCTACCATAGCTCGATATCATGCAGAAGCTTGGCGAGCTGTTGCAACTGGGAGTGACTGTTGCATCAGGAGCGCCCTGAACGCTATCTGGGTGGGAGTGCTGGGTGATGCATGCGGACGTCAATCCACACAAGGTGTCGTCACTATACTTCGCGCAGCAGTTTCTTCCGCAATGCCTGCGCAGTAAAATGTGGTTCTCCAAGCTCAAACGACTATGAACGACTATGAACGACTACGCCCGTCAACGAACTACGAACGAACGCCACACACTACACAAAGGGCTCCTCATTACTGAACAAAAATGATCCGTGTTTCAGCCACCGAGGGCCCTTTGATAGTTAACCGAGGGCCTCTGGGAGTCATAGATCAGAGTCATAGCTGACCCTTTGAAACAGCTACATCGAACCTTCTGGCAGTTACTGAGGGTCCACTAGCAACTACACACAATCCCCTCCCAGTTTGAGTGCCCTCTGAAAGTGCAAGGGCGCCTCTCATAGTTGCAGAGAGCGTCCGAGACCTGCAGAGGGTCGTTTGACGGGCATGAAGTTCATCGATATCTCCCTCCAACAACCATAGAGAGTTTTGTCAGATTATATACCAGATTATATATATATATATATATATATATATATATATATATATATATATATATATATATATATATATATATATATATATATCTATGCTAGTTCTATAAATCCATGACAGTTGAAAGGGACACTTCGATAGATTCAATCTCACAGAGGGCCCTGGGCTACACGGGCCTCCTGACAATCACCGGAGGCGCTCTGGGAGCTCCTGAGGACCCCTTAACAGTCGCATGAGGATTATTTGCCGGCCATAGAGCCCCTGATTTGCTGATGCGGGAAGCGAGCAGAGGGCTTTTCCGGAGCAGGAAGATTTTCTGGAGGAAAAATTTCAGGATATAAAAAACCCAGGATCATGCTGTTTTCAAAACCTGGGTGGGGATCTACACAAGCTCCGTTTAGCATAGTATTTGTTCCGCACGGAAGGCCCCACTAAATATCCGGAATACATTTATTACTTCAATGATACGGCCATATTATTTCACCGCAAATTAATACAGGGAAAAGTGACACATGCCTGATCATGCCACGTTAATAATTATAGCCAACAATGCACACACCCACACAGCTGTCTTCATGTTCGGTACATTGTGTTTCACACGGAAATCGTGGCAGCCCGGAGGTTGGTTACCAGGGAGTGAATGTTGCGAGCTCACGGCCGAAGGACGAGCGTACAGATACTGACAGCGCCGCGACACGACAGTCTCGGTTGCCGGCACACAACGTGCCGCTCGCCACTGATCAGCCGCACAAACTGGTCAGATTGGTTCTCCGGAGCGGCCAGGTGCAACAAACGGCACCACCCTTGCGGCATCACGCACTCACTAGCAGTCACAGGCCATCGGTCATCGGTCACCGGTTATTAGCCACCACCCACCCATCACTGGTCACCGGCCACCTGTCACTAGTCACCGATCACTAGCCACCGGTCACCCGTCACTGGTCACTAGCCACCACCCACCCGTCACTGGTCACTAGCCACCACCCACCCGTCACTGGTCATCGGCCACCTGTCACGAGCCACTCACCACTGGTCACCGGTCACTAGTCACTAGCCACCGGTCACCCGTCACCGGCCACCTGTTACTGGCCACCGGCCACCAGTCACTAGCCGCCGGCCACCCGTCACTAGCCACCGGCCACCGGCCACCCGTCACTGGTCACTAGCCACCGGCCACCCGTCACTGGTCACCCGTCACTAGCCACCGGCCACCAGTCACTGGCCACCCGTCACTGGTCACCCGTCACTAGCCACCGGCCACCAGTCACTGGCCACCCGTCACTGGTCACCCGTCACTAGCCACCCGTCACTGGTAACCGGCCACCCATCACTCGTCACCGGCCACCCGTCACATGTCGCCGGTCACCGGGCACTAGTTAATAGTCGTCCGCTATCGAGATAGGAGTCTGCATTTAAGGTCATCGGTCATCTGGCCTTTTGCATCAATCTCCTTCAAATGTGTTCTCGTTGTCGTGCGAAGCGAATAAGTACTTTCAAGAACAAAACCCGTCACTGTTTACCCATCACAGATCACTGGTCAGTGATAACCTGCTACTGGTCACCGGTAACGGATCACCCGTTGCCAGTCATCCATCACTAGTCACCAGTCACTGATCACTGGTCACCCAGCACTGGTCGTCAGTCACTGGTCGCCCGTCACTGGTCACCAGTCACTGATCGACAACACGCTGGCACGGCTGCGGGTGGTCAGTGACCAGCGCCGGCCACTTTCACCCCGCAATGACCAGGTGACGACCGACCAGTGTAACGACAACAGCCGCCCCCCGCCACCGGACAGTTGAACCCACTAAACATCCGGGCGGTAGGACCCACAACGCAGGCACCTGGGCAGTCTGACCCACCAGGTACCCGGACGTCCGGATCCGCCCGACACGTATTCAGGGGTACACCACCTACCACGGGTGTAGCATCGCAAGATGAGTTGGGGAGGGGGGGCTAAGCCCTGGGCCGATCAAACTTGGGTATCCCCAAATAACAATTTCTCCCCGGATTTGGGCCACTTTACTTGCCATCTTAAAAAACAAACATTAATTTCATAAATATTATATTCCTTTTTCCAGTTTCCCACGAACTTAGCCTATCCGAAGACAAAACAATCAGGCAATGCTTAATCGAAAAACTACTACCGAATATGAAGAAATACCGAATATGGAATATCACTTCATGCCGAAACGGCTTCTTCCCCTTTCGCTTCGCATTGTGCCTAATTTCAACATTGTTATGATGTTTATATATTGTTACTTCAAATGTCCGTCGGTCAAAAGGGTCTAAATACAGCACGAAAAGAAAACACATGTAACAATGAGAGCAAACTCCACATTGTGATCAATGCTAAATGACCAGTCTGATTATAGATTTGATAAAACTTGAAATAGGATCGCTTGTACTATTTAAATTATCAAAGACGACAACCACCAATACTAAAGAATACTTAGAAGGACCGCAAGAATACCGTCAACACCCATTAGCAACTTGTGGCAATCTTATACCTACCTAGGTTGAACACGAGGAGCATGTCGTACTCGACATTTATGCAGCATTGCTATAATTTTTCACGAGTTTAACTTCTAAAGTTGGGAGAGCGGGCTGCCAAGTTGGGGGTGTGTGGGGGGGGGGCGGAGCCCTCCCAAATGAATAGGATCCTACCCCCTGCCACCTACAAAGTCATGTATCCAGCAAAAAGGCACGAATGGTTCAAGCTACGAATGTCATGTGTCACGCACTCTCAGTGGTGATAAAGTCTTCAAGTCATACAGCTTTTTTTTGGCTTAACAAGAGCCACAGGGTTAAGCCTATAACGGGAAGGTATCATAAGACGAAAAAACGAGACTGAAATCCTTAATCAACGTTACATCCCGAAAGAGACTGAAACCCTAGTAATCAATGCCATATCCAGAATTGGAAAGAAACTATGTAATCCATTGTGCTGGTATGACCAATCTCTTCCGCATCACGTTGCCCGAAGGACGGTCCTGAATCCACCGCCACGTACACCCGCTACTAGCATAAGTCCCCCATTTTAAAGCATAATATAAGACACCCACCAGCACCAATTCCACCCAATTACTATCCCATTACTGGACAACTTAAAAATAGGGTATTTGGAATCGTGGGCCATATACCATGTTTGTACATCATACTGAGTTAGTTAGTTAGTTAGTTATTTTGGTTTTAGGGCGCATCGACTACTGAGGTCATTTTGCGCCCATAACTATTGGAGTTAACAAAGTGCAGTATCAAGCTTCACATCGTAGGTAGCCGTCCACCTGGTCCTACTGTGGTACACAATTTACATGCGGTGTGTATCAGTGAGGGGTATATATTGCGGAGAACGACACTGCAGATAAGAAGTCCATCAATCGTCCCGATTGGACAATGCTCGAGCTGTCTGATAGAATATCGCTAAGGGAAGATGCCTGGTCAGACCCAAAATGGCGTCTACGCTCGTCAGTGTAATTAGGACACGATATTAAAACGTAGTGGACTGTCAGCGGTGCACGACATCTTGAGCACAAAGGCTTGTCGCCACCACATAACAAATAACCGTGAGTAGCATGCGTGTGCCCTATGCGGAGACGGCACAGTGTGACCTCTTCTTGTCTACGTTTGCGACAGGACGAGCTCCATGGTCTCAAACGTTGTTTGATGGTTCGTAGTTTGTTTGCCGGCGTCACGTCCCACATAGCCTGCCACTTGTCCAGGAGAAAGACGGACACCTCTCGGTAGTGGTTCGTGGCAGGGAGTGGCAGTGATCGAGAGCACTGTGCACTTGCTGCTCGTTTCGCCGCAGCATCCGCCAACTCGTTACCGGAAATGCCAACGTGGCTCGGAAGCGAACATAGAATAACTCGTCGTCCAAGGCGTTGCATATCGGTAAGGCGGCTCATGACATCCCGCAGAAGGGGGTTTGGTGGATAAAACGTGTTCAGGGCCATACGACTACTTAAAGAATCGGTGAATTTAACATGTCTATCACCACCCGACACTTCGATATAACACAGAGCTTTCGTAATAGCGACAAGTTCCGACGAGTACACCGATGAGTACGTCCGGAGCGAAAACGAGCGGGCGACAGATCCGCAAACAAAAGCACTGCCAACGCCATCCTCTGTTCGAGAGCCGTCAGTATATGTTGCTACCCATTCCTGGAATGCTTCAATATGTTGGAGAGCCAGTGCGCGAAATTCTGCTGGAGGGATATCGGATTTTCTGATTTTCGCTAGAGATACATCCACCTCCGGTATAGTCAACTCCCATGGAGGGTCTCCATGTTCTGGACTCGACGAATTCCTCGAAGCTTGACTCGACTTTCCTGCAGGAGTCTTCGAATTCGCACACCGAACGGGGCGACACTCATATTTTGCTCCCCTGAAAAAAGAGTCGATAGTCGACGCGAAAAAACATGCGAGAAAGCCGGATGGTCGGGGAACTGGCGGAGCTTGCAGGCGTACCGCATTCCCAACCTTTCTCTGCGCAGAAAGAGAGGTGGCTCGTGTGCTTCGGCTAAAATACTCACGGTGGGCGAAGTACGAAATGCTCCGGTCGCGATGCGAATAGCGGTGTGATGAACAGTGTCCAGCGTTCGTTTGGCGGAGTTGCGCGCTCCGTCATAGATAAAACAGGCGTAGTCTAGCTTAGCGCGTATCAGTGAGCGGTGAAGCAGAATAAGGGAATCCCTGTCAGCTCCATAGCAAGTGCGAGAAACACACTTTAATATGTTGAGCGATTTAAAACACTTGTCACGAAGTGATTTAAAATGCTCCTTGTAGCTAAGACGTGAATCAAAAGTCATTCCAAGGAACTTCACCACAGGTGGCATCGGAATTTGGTTCCCGTACAGCCTGAGACAGAGTTCTGCACAGTCACGCCAGCGACAGAAGTGCATTGCGGTTGTCTCTTGTGTTGAAAAACGGAATCCGTTCACTGCACCCCACCTTTCGAGTTTCTTCACTGCAATTTGGAGACGTCTCGACATAGCAGACACCCTAGCTGTGCTACACCAGATGGCAAAATCGTCTACGAAGAGAGACCGACCAAGTTGGGGTGGAAGTACGTCGCAAATATCGTTTATCATTATGGCGAACAGTGCCACACTCAAAACACTTCCCTGCGGTACGCCATTCTCCTGCACATATCTTCTGGATAGCTGGTGGCCAACACGAACACGGAAATGTTGGTCAGTCAGAACATTCTGTATAAAAATCCCCATTGATCCCCGGACACCGCATCTGTGTACTTTTGCAATAATACCTTGGCGCCAAGTCGTGTCATACGCTGCTTCTATGTCGAAAAAGACAGCACCGACGTGCTGTTTCTGCTTAAACGCCACACGTACTGCTGTGTCTAGTGTTAAAATGTGGTCGATAGAACTCCGGTTCTTCGTAAAACCGCACTATGCATCTGAAAAAAACTCGTGCACTTCTAAAAACCACGTTAATCTGGTAGTTCTCAGCCTTTCCATTAACTTGCATAGACATGAGGTGAGGGCTATTGGGCGATAGTGGAGTGGTTCTTGTCCACTTTTGCCAGACTTAAACACTGGTATCACCAATGCTTCTCGCCAGGCTACTGGGAAGTCTCCTTGTTGCCACAGCTGGCTAAATATGTGTAGAAGTGTTTCGATTGCACGCTGCACGCTTTGCAGCCTGATCGGCCAGCTCGTTACCACGTATTCCGACATGTGCTTGGATCCAGCAGAGTGTTACATGCTTTCCCATGTGATGTATCGAAGTAAGTTGCGATAAAATATCTCGTACAATGAAATGTTACTGGTTAAAACTGCGCAAGGCCAACAGACTGCTCAGAGAATTAGTGCAAATAGCATGCATATCTTCGTCGTCGATCTCGATGTATGAAAGGGTTTTACTGATGGCTATCAACTCGGCAGTGAAGACCGTGGCGTGTGGCGGCAGGGAAAAAGATCTTGTGGTGGATCCTCTAAAGAAAGCACTACCCACGCCTGTGTTTGTCTTTGAACCATCTGTGTATGTGACGATGTAACCTTGATATGCTGAAGGAATGTGCTCTAATGTACGTGATAGTAGCTCCTCTTTTGTCACATCTTGTTTTCTCTCGACAGCGAGGGAGATGTCAATGGAGGGCAAGATCAGTTCCCACGGTGGGGTAGTTGTTTGCTCACTCTGCCTGATTCCTTGCATTCGAATTTTCATTTGTCTCAGGAGCGTTCTCATTCTCACACAGTAAGGTGTTTCTCTTTTAACATGATCACGAAGGGCCGCATACATGTCACGGGAGAACACCGCTGGATATGATGGGTGTGTTGGGAACTGTCGTATTTTGCAGGCGTAGCGGAGACCGAGCATTTCACGCATCATGGATAATGGTGGTTCGTGAGCGTCTGCTAGTACACTGACCGTTGGGGATGTACGAAGCGCTCCGGTAATTATTCTCAACGCAGCGTGGTGCACTGGATCCAGCATTCGCTTCGTGGTAGCACACGTACCGTCGTATATAAAACACGTATAGTCGAGCTTAGAACGAATGAGATTACGGTATAGCAGATGCAGAGTCCTTCGGTCAGCACCGTGTGACATACGAGAAACACACTTCAATATCGCCATGGCCTTAAAACACTTGTCTCGGAGCAATTCCATATGCTCCCTGTATGAAAGACGATGGTCAAACTGTACACCTAGAAAACGAGCCATTTGTACTGACGGAACGTCTTGTCCGTACAGCTTCAGCGTCATGTCCGGGCAGCTACGTCGACGTCGGCAAAAATGAATTGCTGCCATTTTTGCTATGAGAAACCTAAAACCATTCCGATGTCCCCACTTCTCGAGTTGAGAAATTGTAAGCTGTCGTTCCATGAGAGGAGTTGACGCGCTGCAAGACCAGATCGCGAAATCGTCAGCAAAGAGAGATCGTCCGATTGACGAGAGAAGTGAGATGCCAATGTCATTTATAATAAGCGAGAAGAGGGAAGTGCTCAAGACACTGCCCTGCGGAATTCCCTCAACCTGGCGGAGCCAATCTGAAGTCTGACGCGCACGCAAAATTGTCGGTCTGTCATAAAGTTTTTCAAAAACACGCTCAGAGATCCACGGATTCCATACTGATGGATCTTCTGCAGGATCCCATGTCTCCATGCGGTATCAAAAGCACTTTCAATGTCGAAAAACACTGCTCCTAAATGTTTCTTTCTCACGAAAGCCAGTCGAATCTCAGTCAATGGTCAATCGTACTGCGGTTTTTCCGAAAGCCGCACTGGTCGTTGGTTAAGACATTCCGAGTCTCTAAGTACCAATTAAGTGGAAGGCTTACCATTCTTTCCAACAATTTACACAATGATGATGTGAGCGATATAGGACGGTAATGGGCTGGGTCATCACCACTTTTGCCAGGCTTTACTACTGGTATGATGATTGCTTTTCGCCAGGCTGGTGGGAAATATCCCACATCCCAAATTCTGTTGTAAATGGCGAGTAGAGCATGCTTTGCAGACGTTGGTAGTTCTTTCAACATTTCGTTGTGTACTCCATCCGGTCCCTCACACACATTTCTGAAACCGCCGATCGCAGAGGTAAGTTCAGTTTGGGTAAACGGCAAGTTGTAAACAAGTCGTTCATGTGTGGTAAAACACATCTCCCTCTGACTACGGGCACGGTGCTGTAAAAATGTTGGATCGGTGTTTACACTTCGTTTTGCAAGAACATCAGCAATACGGCTGGTTACTTCGCCTGGATCGGCTATGATGTTGACTCCAATATTCAGTACCGGCACGGGAGCTGACGAGAATTGCCCAGAAATCCTTTTAATTCGCGCCCATACTTCGGACGTCGGTGTGGTTCGGCACAGCTGCCCTATATAGGATCTCCATGATGCACGCTTTGCAGCTCGTATGGTGCGCCGAGCCACTGCCTTGGCCCTTCTGAATATTATGAGATTTTCTGTTGTGCTGTGGCGATCGAATGCCCTGAAGGCGCATGTCCGAGCTCGAATTGCTAGGTGGCACGCCTGGGTCCACCATGGGACAGGAGTACGGCGGGGAGTACCGGAGGTCTTCGGTATGGAAGTGGTGGCAGAGTCAATTATGATTGAGGTTAAAGTCTCAATTGTTAATGATGGATCTTCGGGGTCCGTTGGAAGTCTGACCTCCACTCCAGATTGAAATTCCTCCCACTCCATGTTACGAAAATGCCACCGCTGTGGACGGCTACCGAGTACGGCGCCATCGCGGTATGACAACCATACCGGAAAATGGTCATTGCCAAGCGGGTAGTCGGATACCGACCATGTAAAATGTTGTACCAGTTGTAGGCTGACAATGCTCAAGTCGAGAGGTGATGTTTGACCAGACGGAAGCGTAAAATGTGTCGGCGTTCCAGAGTTTAAAATACATAGCGACTCATCGAGTAGAAAACGTTCTAGGACTCGTCCTCGTGTGTTGGTATCAGTACAGACCCAAAGCGTATGGTGTGTGTTAAAATCTCCAAGTAGAATGACCGGTGGGGGTAGCTGAGTCAGCAACTGTCTGCGACGATAAAACCAGTTCCCGGGGTAGGTATATAGAGCATATACTGACTGGTCGCCGTCCAAAATATACGCGTGCTGCTACTGCTTGGACATCACTACGCAACTTGACCTGCTGTACGGGAATACTGTGGTGTACTGGCAAGAGCACACCACCGTGTGCAACGACACCAGCTGGTACGTCCTTACGGAAAGTCGTGTAGCATTATATGCTGCAAGCTATGTTGGGCCTAAGCTTAGTTTCCTGTTGGCAAACCACGCTCGGACGGTGCCGACCTAAAACCGTTTGCAGATCGTCAATGCTCGTACGCAGCCCCCTGCAGTTACATTGTAAAATGGTTTGTAAGTGAACCATTAAAACGCTAAAGTTCTTAACTTAACGTAATACAATGTACACATTTGTACATGTTGTAGCTCTTGTAGTCGACAGCCGTATAGCCACAGATTCTTGTCTTGGAGGTCGAACTAGCGGAGCCTCATATATCCACGTAAACACCGCCTGCCATGCTCTTCACAAGTCTCTCTATTTCTCCATAGAAGTAAGGTCGTCAGAACACGTACTGCATACCAACTCACGACACGAGCAACAGTAATGAGGATAATTCAGAGCCATTTAAATGCACACTGATTTCACCCATCACGCCATCACTTAGTAACAGAAAGGTCCAATATCTATATTAGCAAATACATCCTTAGTTCGACACCACTAACTATCGAGCTTCCGCTTCACCGTAAGTGGCGCAACGTATTCATATGCGACGCGTATCAACAATAACCAAACCCAAAGTGGTTTCTTGCATTACGTCACAACACACTCCCTCGCAAAAAAAAGAACTTAAGGACTAACACCTCTACGGCGAGTAACGGTCAGGCGCTCTGCGTAGTCTCGAGCTCCTGCGCGGGGTACTAGGATTGGAGGGAGCTGCATGGTCTAGGTTAACAAATGCACGAGGGTACTCGCGCAGACTTGGCGTGGTTTGGGCGGTAATGGACGGCTCGGGAGCACAAGCGTCGTTAGCGGCATTCCACTGGCCCATCACTGGGTCTAGGTTTTGCTGTGCCCTCCTGTCGGCGGCCCCAGCAGATACCAGACGACGGGCGTGTACACGTGACCCGTCGGCCAGACGGAAACTCACCGTTCCGGTCCGCTGCTTGACTTGAATGGGACCCCCATACTGTCTGCTTTTCACTCCTGGGACCCTTACTCGCACATACTCACCTTCTTTCCAGGTAGGCAAATGGGTTCCCTTGTTAAACCTTGCCGTGTACTTGTCCTGATACCCCTTCACACGCTCCCGTACCTCCTTGTCGGGAGGCGGAGCAGCAGGTAGGACGTTGAGAGATGTCCTCATTTCACGTCCCCTAAGAAGAAAGAAAGGCGACTTTCCCGTCGCCGGATGCACCGTGGCCCTATAGGCCTGTAGGTAGGCTCGAACATACTCGAGCAATGGTGCCCCCGCTATCCTTGCGCCCCGAATTGCGTCCTTCAGACTCCTGTTGAACCTTTCAACCAATCCGCACGTCTGTGGGGAGTACGGTGTACTCCGTACTTGAGTTATCCCACAGGATTTCGTGAAGTTCTGAAATTCTCTCGAACAGAACTGGGGTCCATTATCTGTCTGCAATCGTTCACAGACCCCTTCTCGAGCGAACACACCGTCGAGAAACTCAATGACCGCAGAAGAGCTAACATCCGACGTAAATCCAACCTCAGGCCACTTTGTGTAACTGTCCACCAGAACTAGCCCGTATCGGTAGGCGCTTGGACCGGCCATAGGCCCGATTATATCCAACTGAATGGTATGCCATGGCGCTGGTGGCAGCGGAATGGGCTGGAGAGGGGGTCTTTGCGGCACACAACTTTTCGGATGAGTGGCGCACAAAGTACAATCGCGAATCATGTACTCGACTTCCTTGTCCATACTAGGCCACCAGTACTTGTCACGAAGGCGCTGCTTCGTACGAACCCAACCCTGATGTGCTGCATGTGCCAACCCTATGACACGTGCGCGGAGTGAAACCGGTACAATCAACCGGTGACCACGAAAAATCAAACCTTGAGCCAGACTCAGCTCCAGCCGAACCTGCGCGTACGCCATGAGCCTGGCCGGCAGCTGTCGACGATCTCGCCAGCGAGTGCTAAGATAGGTTTGCACTAACTGCAGATCACTATCCTTAACTGTCTCCTCCACGCACTCGTCAACCGTTACTGCATCAACTGCCGTTCGGAGCAATGCTATGTCGACGTCGTCATTATCTTCCCACGTATCGTCTGCGATCGGAACACGCGATAGCCCATCAGCTACTACGTTATTAATCGAGCGTATGTACTGCACATCAAACGCGTAAGCCATTAGCCTAGCCTCCCATCGAGCTATGCGACGCCCAGCCCTGTTTGAACCTTTTGGGCCGAATATCGTACGGAGTGCCTGATTGTCCGTGCGCAGGAGGAATCTGCGGCCCCACAAGAACGTGTGCCACTTCTCGACTGCCCAGACACAACTGAGAGCTTCCTTTTCCACAGTGGAATATCTACGTTCTGCAGAAGACAATACCCTGGAAGCATATGCGATGATACGCTCGTCTTCCCCTTTCATTTGGCTCAAATAGGCACCGCATCCTACGTCACTGGCATCCGTAGTCACCACCGTAGGGAGGGACGGATCATATAGCGAGAGCGATGGGCGCTCTGCTATGGCCTTCTTTGTTGTTGTAAATGCCTTAGAGGCGGCCTCTGCCCAGGTAAACTCGTCCTGCCGCAGAATCTCCCTCAGGGGTTCAACCATAGCCGAGAATCCTGGGAGGAAACGGGCATGAAAACTGACAGCGCCCAGGGAAGATTTCAGCTGTGCAGCACTCTTAGGCGTTCCTGCCTGCACCAGTGCAGCAATCCTGTCTGGATCTGCACGGACTGTCCCCTCGGTTATCACTAGTCCCAGAAATTTAAACTCCGCAATTCCGTACCTAGACTTCCTCTCATTTATGCGCACCCTGTGTGCTTTGAACCGGGCACGCACTTTCTCAAACTGATGATCATGGTCTACCTTTGATTTGGCATGGACGACTACATCATCTAAGTACACTTCCACGCCCTCGATCCCCTTCAATATGTCCATCATAATCTTCTGGAACGCTGGTCCACTAGACGCAAGACCGAAAGGACACGTATACGCTGTTTATGATGCAAATATAGGCTCGGTCCGGTACCGAACCGAGATGAGGCGACGCTAGGAACATTCAAAATGGGGTGCTGAGATAGTAAAAAATAACGGTTTAGCTTGATATAAGTGTTTTTTTTCAAGTTTAAGTAGGCGCAAGAGACACATATTGAACAATATTGTCCATTATCCTGCTAAAAACACAAATTTGTATCCGAAAATACCCATATTATAAACCGTATCCGCCTATGTTGCCAGATGCGTGGAAGCTTTTCTGTTATGCCATAGGATCCCCTCCAAGACTGGAGCCTATTTGTGTCTTCAGAGAGCCAAGTACTTTTCATAGTGATGGGTACACATTTTTGACCAATCACAGACAAGCATTTCTGCAACAGCTCCTTTTATTGGTGACATTCCATCAAGCGTGTCAGCTGATATGCCGGTGCAGAACTGGCGCTCTAACGACACGTCAGCGGCTGCTTATCGGTAAGTAAAAGGGAAATAAATAGATAATGTGATAAATTATTAAATTAAAGTCACATTATTCAGATAGAAATAGTCGGAAGCTATCTTTGCATAACTCATATGATAGGTGTTATTTCTTTTGGAACCTCTGGAGACTGCAAGAATGATGCAATTGGCTTCGTCAATGTGTTAGCATGGTAGTCCTAATGTGAATGCGACGTATGCATGCAATGGAAATGAATTTTCGCTCAGTAGTCCACTGACGAAAAACGTTTGTTATAAGTGAATGAACAGTTACGGAGCATTCAGGAAATTATTTCGGTGATCCAGCAATGCCAATATTGAGGACTTTCAAGACAATAGAGTAGGTAGGTACCTAGGAACAGGGTGGGAATTAGGGCACTTCTTAAGAGATTGTATCTCTGAAAACATTTTTGCACTCCAGGTTCATACTAGATAGGATGGGCTTCACATGTAATCCGACACAAATGTGGGAACAAAGATATCAATAAAAACCAACACAGAATGATGCCCCCCAAAAAGGGTAAATATCAAGATCAAGGTAAAATGTGATTTTTTAAAATTTTTGTTGTTGTAATGGTACGCTTTCTGACATGATGAAGATGGTCATTTTCACAGCGGTCACTCATTTTCACAGCAAATGATTACTTTTAAGTCAACTGTGGTCGATACAACTGATGACGTCATAGGCACAGGTCTGCAACTTATAGCCCCAATGCTTTGAGAAGGTTTGTCTATGGACTACTAAATAAATAAATCAGAATAAATAAAACAACCTAACCTAACCTAACCTAACAGGAAAACCAGTATACACAATATGCTATATTTGTAGTGATGATTTTGCTAGTATATTTCTTTGCTAACTGAAAAGTAATCATTTGCAGAGAAAAGGAGTAGTCGCATCATCATTTCCACATTCAAATACCCCATATTAAAAAAATCCCAAAAGTCACATTTTACCTTGATCTTGATATATACCCAAAAAAGGTTATTCCACTTAAGTCACCACTCAAACTAACCACTTTCTGTAGCAGTCAGCAACCAGACTACAGCTTCACATACTCCTATCAATCTCAACCATTGGTATTGCAGACAACAATGCACCAACAACACTTGCAAGATGGTGAGCATGCACACTGAGTACAATGTTCTCTGGGTTTCAAGCTGCAACTCCGAAAACCTGTGTTCTTGCCACCCATATAGTGGGAAAATTTGACAGTTTCCAGAGATGTCCTACAGAGTCCTGGAGGCTGCCAATCAGAATTGGCTGTGTTAAAATTTTATGTTCGGATATCTGTCTGTCAGCCAATCAATGCAAGGTATTTTTTATATGACATCATAGCCATTAGCAACTTTGAACACATAGTCGACAGTGGTATACTGCAAACAAAAGATATTGACTGATCCTTTGCTTTGTGCACCTTTATCACATCCAACTGGAGTGTGTGGTAGTGAAGTTGTGTTCATATTACATATAAAATTGGCTGAGTAGGTAGGTATGCACTCTAAGATGAGGGTGAAGTGTGAAGCATTTTTGTTTGTTTTTATATGGCTAGCCTTGTACTGAGACCAACAATGAAAGGAAAGTGCATTGCTCCTGTGAGTTATGAGAGACAACGGTGCTATTTATCACGAGTTGCTGCCTGGTGGTGCCATCAATTATTCACTTCTTTGTTCCTATGTTTTGACATTTCATTTGACCAAAAATGAAAATGCATATTACTTATGCATATTACGTATGTACTGATTACATAGGTTTTGGTTACTGGTGAACAGATTCCATGCATACAAAAATTATGTCCATGAAAATGTACTCCGGAAGAAGTTGGTATGCACTCTTACTCCCAACCCGGAAAGTAAGTTTCCCACTCCTGCCTAGGAAGGTGCGTAGGTATGTAGGTGGTCTGAGGTGATTGAAGAAGGGGTAATTGTACTGTGTTTACCAAATGCCAAAATTAACACTACTTATTCAAATGGTTCCTTTCTACGAAAATCCCCTAACCACTCACAAAGAACAAGTTTAAAACATAATTATGTTGTTATGGTGTGCCATATTTCAAACATGAGAATGTGGTGCAGGATTACTTCACTGTAGCTGTTGTGGCACAAGTTATTAGTAGCACTAAAAAATACAGGTGTGATTGAAATAAAATTATCTGAAGTCACTTCCTTATGGTTTTCATATGCTGACTGCTCTCGGAAACCTGAAAATGGTGCCTGTTAACTTTGCTAATTCCATAAACAAAGAAGTGGTATAACTATGTGATTGGACTTTCATATTTTGGTAGAGAAAGGTCCATTGTTTATTAATACTGTCATCTTTTTGTTATTTGCATGCTGAATGTAACATGTCTGTAGGTGTTTGGAAATGGAACATGTTTGGGTTCCCCTACTTCACCTAGGTGGATATGGTAATCTTCAAGTATTACCCCTTGCACTTTATTTATATCAACAATGTACCTAGGTCACAGACAGCTGACTGCCTGTCAGCTGTTCATGGCGTCACTCAAAGTATGGGTAAAAACCTCCAGCTTGTTTCACTGAATGAACCCAGGAGCATTATATTAAGTCAGCTTATGTTATGTTCAGTTATTCTGAGTACCAGATCAACCCCTTCAAAATATCCATGGTGATCCCCAGGTTCATCCAGTGACTTTGGCTGGAGGTTTTTCTCCATACTCGGAGTGATGTCACTAACTGCTGACTAGCAGTCAGCTGACATTGACTAAGATTGTGGGGTAATATGTGAAGATTACCAGTAGGTACTATGCTCAAGTTAGTTTGAAATTCAGAATTCAGTATTGGAGGACTTGAGGCCATCCAAGGGGAAGAATCCTAGTCTATGAGTATACATCAGAAAAAAAACATGAATGCTCATCCAGCTATCCTTTAGCATGCTATTTTTCCATATTGATATGATGCACATCAGGGTCTAGGAGAAAGAATATGGGCGCTGTATAACCAATGCAGTTGATGTGCCCTAAAACCCAAATAACTAACTAAGGAGAAAGAATAACTTGAAACGTGAATTTTAACATCATGCCTTTCGCCATTTAAGGGGAAAGCAGCATTTCTCTATAAATGCCAAGGCTATAGAATGAGGTTTATTTGTGAATAAAAACATATTAGAACATATAGGTTGCTGCTGCTGCCAAGTTCAGTTCTGTGTACCATGCAGTTTGGAATTTGGAAGGTGGCCAGCATCACTGCCCCCAATCAGACTCCGCTGACCACCCACAACCTGAAAGCAAGGAAATGTGCAAAGTCATCCACCTGCACCATGCTATGCTAATTATGTGTGTAGTGATGTCATATGTGCATTTTTTGTATTGATTTAATTTCAAAGGTGTGTATGTAGAAAAGGAGCTTGCCTTAAGCCTCTTGACTTTCTAACCTCTTACTTTTTGGCCATATATTGGCATATTGGCCATACTTCACAGTCTGGCCAATATGCAACTTTGATTAAGCAAGGTTATGCACCCATCATGACTGACCGAGGAAGCAAAGCATTTGCTCTGGTCAAAGGAGCAGGCATGTAAGAAGCATATATATATTTCTTATATATATATATATATATATATATATATATATATATATTATATATATATATATATATATATATATATATATATATATATATATATATATATATATATATATAATATATATATATATATATATATATATATATATATATATATATATATATATATATAGGGTAATGCTAAATGGATGTAAATCTGATTGAAAGGATGTTCTGAGTGGAGTACCACAGGGCTCTTCTAGGGCCACTTCTCTTTATCATCTCTGTGAATAACATTCACGTAGGGCTGAGGAATAGAGTGTTGAAGTTTGGTGATGACATCAAGCTGGTAGGAGTGGCAAACAGTTGTGATTAATCAATAAATATTCAACTAGACTTGGAGGACCTCGAAAGTGGGCTGATCAATAAAGTCATAAAGTGTTAAAGCTCAATAAGAGCCACAGGGGCCCCTCTGGGTTAAGCCTATCTAGAAAAGTTAGTAGAAATGTACATACTCTCATCCCAATCAATCCCTTACCCCAAGTTCCTAGGAAGCTATACATCCCAGCCTATCTAGCACCATTCACTTGCTATTGCATAACACCCTCACAATTACAAGCTCCTCCCATCATGGTGCAGAAGAAACCAGTCCACTATTATCCCACACATCTATCAATGCCTATATACCCCAGCTATCCAGCCCTATTCCCCTGATCCCTCTCAACACATGTTGATTGAATGCCTTATCAATAATTTTCCAACTGCAACCATGCCTGCTTAAGGGGGTCTGTGCCATGCACACTTACTTAACATAAATCTCACCCCACCCATCACAAATTATAAAACAAAAACAAGATTTTCCTGTCTACAAAATTTGTTCACCCTACTTTTAAATACATTCAATGAGGAACTCCCCACAACATCAGCAGGCAGCCCATTCCACTGATCAACAACCCTTTGACTGAAGAGCGGTTGTTGCTTAACTGTCCTACACCTCAACTTGTCTAACCTGAATTGATGACCTGAATATCTAACCTGAATATCTAATATAATATCTAAAATATCTAATATAATAAAATATCTAACCTGAATGTGTGCTACTCTGAACTGAAGAGCACCATTTAAATTGACCTGATCTAGTCCTTTAACAATTGTGTATATTGGGCGCTGTATAACCTAGGCAGTTGATGCGCCCCTAAACCCCAATAACAACAACAATTGTGTACATTTCAATCATGTCCCCCCTTAATCTCCTATACTTGAGTGAGTACATATCTAATGCCACAAGCCTTTTTCCATATTCTAAGTTACCTATCCCACTGATGAGTCTAGTTCCTTTGCGCTGCACTCTTTCTAACATATCTATATCTGTTTCTAGGTAGGGGCTCCAAGCTTGTACAGAATATTCCAATTGGGGTCGCACATATGCTAAGTATAGTGTTTTTTTCTCATGACTTCCTTGCTCTTATATATCACACTTCTATTAATGAGTTCCAGCATTCTGAGTGCCCTGTTCCTAGCTGACCTACATTGTTTTTCTGCTTTCGGGTCTTTTGAAACCAACACACCTAAGTCCGTTTCCTCTTCAATAACATCCAGTTCCCTCCCACCCATCGTATATCTGAAAGTCTCACCACCAGACCCCAGATGCATAACCTTACACTTTTCATAGTTGAAAGACATCTGCCATTGATCGCCCACTTTTTTAGGTCCTCTAAGTCCTCCAATCAATGGCAGATGTCTTTCAACTATGAATAGTGTAAGGTTATGCATCTGGGGTCTGGTGGTGAGACTTTAAGATATACAATGGGAGGGAGGGAACTGGATGTTATTGAAGAGGAAAGGGACTTAGGTGTGTTGGTTTCAAGATACCTTAAAGCAGAACAACAATGTAGCTGCGCTAGGAATATGGCACTCAGAATTCTGGGACTCATTACTAGAAGTGTGATATATAAGAGCAAAGAATTCATGAAAAAACTGTACTTAACATATGTGTGACCCCACTTGGAATATTATGTGCAGGCATCGAGCCCCTACCTAGAGAAACATATAGACATGTTAGAAAGAGTGCAGCGCAAAGCAACTAGACTCATCAGTGGAATAGGTAACTTAGAATATGGAGAAAGACTTGTGGCATTGGATATGTACTCACTCAAGTATAGGACATTAAAGGTGGACATGATTTAAACGTACAAAATTGTTAAAGGACTAGATCAGGTCAATTTGAATGGTGCTCTTGAGTTTAGAGTATCACATTGGGGTCATCAATTCAGGTTAGACAAGTTGAGGTGTAGGACAGTTAAGCGACAGCAGCTCTTCAGTCAAAGGGTTGTTGAATAGTGGAATGGGCTGCCTGCTGATGTTGTGGGAGTTCCTCATTGAATGTATTTAAAAGTAGGCTGGACACATTTTTTTATACATGAAAATCTTGTTTTTGAGTTATAATTTGTGATGGATGGGGTGAGATCTATGTTAAGTAAGTGTGCATGGCACAGACCCCTTTATGCAGGCATGGATGCAGGTGGAAAATTATTGATAAGGCATTCAATCCACATGTGTTAAGAGAGATCAGGGGAATAGGGCTGGATAGCTAGGGTGGATGGGTCTGTGGGATGTTCGAGGACTGGTTTCTTCAGGATGTGGGATGGTTGGGGTGGGTCTTTTTACCAGGCTTATGGTGTCTTCCATTTGCAGACTTAACTGGATGGGTCTTTGGTTCTTTATAACTTTATATAGGGTGTACCTAGCAATGAATTCAGCACCTTTCTTTAGGATGTGATACTGATGAGATTGTCTATGGTAGCACAATGGGTATGATGGGAGGAGTTTGTAATTGTTGAGTGTGTTATGCAGTAGCAAGTGAATGGTGCTAGATAGGCTAGGATATATAGCTTTCTATGAACTTGCGATAAGGGATTGATTGGGGTCAGAGTATGTACATTTCTAGTACCTTTTCTAGATACGCTGAACCCAGATGGGCCCCTGTGGCTCTTATTAAGCCTTAACACTTTATAATTTTATACGTACATACATACATACATATATACATATATAGGTATTTAAATTTGTTCATGGTTTGGAGCCATATTATCTCAGGGAGATGTTTGAATTTAACAGAAAGGATGAAATTAAAGGTCATCAATTCAAAATTGAAGTGAGGATGGTGAGATGGTTGAGGAGCTGAGCAAGCAGTTTAAATCAGTGTTTATATTACCTCAGCTTCAGGTCCATGGTATTGCAGGTAGCATCCTAAAATGGATAGAGTTGTGGCTTTCAGATAGACAGCAGAGAGTGATGCTAAGTGGTACAAATTCATCATGACAAAATGTTCGTCAGTGGAGTCCCCAGGTGTTAGTACTGGGGAAACTATTGTTCATTATATTTGTAAATAACATTGCAAGCAGCCTAAGCATTAAGGTTTTGAAATTTGTGGATGATTTGAAGGTCTTTAGGGCAATAACAGGACACCATGAGCAGGTCTCGCTGCAGAAAGACTTAGACGAACTTGTGAAGTGGTTCGAAAAATGGCAATTGAAATTTAGTTTTAATAAGTGCAAAATAATGCATGTAGGCAGGCAGCATATGAAGGCTCCATACTTGATGGGTGGCCAAGTACTATCCCTGACTCAGCAGGAAAAGGACTTAGGTGTTATTTTGATCACAAAATATGGGGCATCAGAACAGACCAAGGAAGCCAGGAAGAAGGCACTAAGAATGCTTGGGGAAATAAATAGGAATGTATCATACCAAAATGAGGAAGTCATCAGGAAGCTTTACTGTTCATATGTCAGGCCACATTTGGAATACTGTGTCCAAGCTTAGGCCCCTAGTTATGAAAAATATTTTTGGCCTTTGGAAAGAGTACAGCAGGGGGCAACAAAAATGGTTAATGGTACAAGAAACTTGGCATATGAGTTAAGATTGAGGACATTTAAGGTTTTCACTTAGGTATAGAAGGCTGAGAGGAGGGAGGGAACTGGATGTTATTGAAGAGGAAAGGGACTTAGGTGTGTTGGTTTCAAAAGACATTAAAGCAGAAAAACAATGTATCTCAGCTAGGAACAGGGCACTCAGAATGCTGGGACTCATTACTAGAAGTGTGATATATAAGAGCAAGGAAGTCATGAAAAAAAACTGTATTTAGCATACATGCGACCCCACTTGGAATGTTCTGTACAAGATTGGAGCCCCTACCTAGAAAAAGATATAGATAAGATAGCAAGAGTGCAGCGCAAAGCAACTAGACTCATCAGTGGAATAAGTAACTTAGAATATGGAGATAGGCTTGTGGCATTATATATGTACTCTCTCAAGTATAGGAGATTAAGGGGGGACATGATTGAAATGTACAAAATTGTGAAAGGACTAGATAAGGTCAATTTAAATGGTGCTCCTCAGTTTAGAGTAGCACACAGGGATCATCAATTCAGGATAGACAAGTTGAGGTGTAGGACAGTTAAGCGACAGCAGGTCTTCAGTCAAAGGGTTGTTGATCTGTGGAATGGGCTGCCTGATGATGTTGTGGGGAGTTCCTCATTGACTCTATTTTAAAGTAGGGTGGACAAATGTTTTTTGACAGGAAAATCTTGTTTTTTAGTTCTAATTTGTGATGGATGGGGGTGAGATTTATGTTAAGTAAGTGTGCACGGCACAGACCCCTTTAAGCAGGCATGGTTGTAGTTGGAAAATTATTGATAAGGCATTCAATCAACGTGTGTTGAGAGGGATCAGGGGAATAGGGCTGGATAGCTGGGGTAGATAGGCATTGATAGGTGTGTGGGATACTGGTGGACTGGTTTCTTCAGCACCACGATGGGAGGAGCTTGTAATTGTGAGGGAGTTATGCAATAGCAAGTGAATTGTGCTAGATAGGCTGGGATATATAGCTTCCTAGGAACTTGGGGTAAGGGATTTATTGGGATGAGAGTATGTACATTTCTAGTACCTTTTCTAGATAGGCTTAACCCAGATGGGCCCATGTGGCTCTTATTAAGCCTCAACACTTTATGACTTTATGAGAACACTGAAACCAGCTGCCAGAAACCATTGTCAGTAGCAGCACACTGAACATCTTTAAAAGCAGCATAGACACTCATTATAAGAATAGAGGGCTTGCTTTTCGGTATTCCAGGGAGGGCTGATCGACCGATTTGGTGGGCAACTGGTTCAGTGTGCAGAGTGCAGCCAAGAAGTGGCTGTGTTTGTGGCTCATAGTTGCATAGTTGTGGCTCATTGTGGCTCATAGTTGCAGTGATCTTTTTTTTTTTTCTTTAGGCAGGCTTTCAAGTATTCTGAATTACCTGCAGGTTGATGAAATGCAAATGTAGTACCAGTTTCAAAAAGGAATGTGTGAAGTGTGCAGAAACCTACAGATTAGTCAGTTTCACCTGACTATTTTGCAACATACTATGAAAACTGGTCAAGGATAATGTTCACACTGATCTGATGACAGACATCAGACTCATTTGATCTGGGATGTCTTGTTCAACCCACCTTCTGGAGTTCATGGAGCATAAAGTCATAAAGTGCTTAGACTTAATAAGGGCCACAATGAATAACCTTCTTCCAGATTTGTTTAGACATTTAGCTTTGTCTCCCAATCCTGCTATGTTGAAATCCCCAACAAAACAGTTCTCTCCTGCACTCTCCTACCTATCTCTTCCTGCACCAACCTGTCAATGTTTTCATTCTGCTCTGAAGGTCTATAGAAGGCCCCAATCCTACATTTTGTTCCATTCTTCAGAATGATATCTAACCACAAAGATTCTACTTCTTCATTATGCGCACTATCCTCTATGGAATGACATTTCATTACTTGCCTGGCATACAAAAGTATCCCTCCTTCTACCCTTGCCTGCCTTTGATAAGCATGCATATTGTAGCCTGTAAATTCAAATTATGTCAAGTTGTCTCCCAAAATGCTTTCATTTACCCATGCCTCCATTATGCATACCAAATATAGCTTTTCAAACAACATATATACATGCAGTTCCCAAATTTTGTTCCTAACACTTCTGGCCTTGACATACAGACATGATAACTATTCCTTTCGTTGCTTGCAATATTTATCTTCATCAGCTGCATTACCCCATGACCTGCCTAGTTTCCCTGTTTCCTACTGAGATCCTCCTTGCATCTATTGCTGAGCAATTCCACCCCTCTTGCTCCATGTAACCCATCTAATGCAAACATTTCAGTCCTCCCCCACAAATTCAAGAAGCTCACCCCAAGCTCCTTGCAAATCGTGGCCTTCACGTTGTCTCAAAGGCCCCTTGCGTCGGCCCAGTGGCTCCTCACGTCTGTCCAGGGGCCCTTCACGTTGGCACAGGGACCACTCACGTTGGCCCAGGGGGTCCTTGCGGGCCCCATGCACCTATGCCTTGAAGGGCCCTGCGGGCCCCTCAGACCCTCCTTGAAGGGCTACGCCACTGGGACTAGGTCACTTAGATTATGAAGAAATGCACTTGATATGTACTCACTTAGATATAGTAGACTATGTGGTGATATGATTTAAATGTATGTGATCACTAAAGGGTTAGATAATGTCAAACTGAATGATGCTCCTCTATTTAGGCTATCACACAGAAGTCCTTAATTCAGGTTGAAAAAAATCAAACTATAGGACAGTTAAGAACCAACAGGTTTTCAGTCAAAGGGGGCTGATCAATGGAATAGGATGCCTGCTGATGTTGAGGGGAGTCCCTCATTAAATGCGTTTAAAATTAGGGTGAACAATTGTTTTGTTGGGGGGGGGTTGGAGAGTTGTTTTTTTAATCCTAATGAGTGGTGAATGTGGTAAGATGTATGATAGTATGTGTGCACTGTGCAGACCCCTTCAAGGGGGCATGGCTGGAGTTCGATAACTATTGATGAGTCATGGGTGCGGAAGAATGGTGGTGGTGGTGTTTATTGGTTTGGTGTTTATTAGCTGCCCGACCGCCGCCAGGTTCCACTGCCGTCGGGGCCGGCCGCCACGCTTCCGCCGGGGTCGGCTGCCGCACCGCCGGCTGCCCCACCGCCGCGTGGGAGGCCGCGCTGCCAGCGTCCCGACGCAGACTTTGCTGCAAGCTTTGAGCGTTACGTTGAGTTGCAGACGGAACACTTACCTCTTCTGATGAGGACCATGGAATCCATCGCGCAGTCCATCAGAGACTTTGCGGATATGATTGAGTGAGTGTGGAGTGATTGTAGATATTGTAATTATGTATCAACTGTCCCTGACAATACAGAAATGCATTTGTTTACAATGTATTGATGCAACCACGGCATACGTTCTCCAGTACCACAGCATACGGGCATAGCATACGTTCTCACATCATTTCGTACAGCGACATAACTTAGCTAAGCGAGCAGTATCTGTCTGAAGCAACTCTGAGATAACTAAGTATACTTAAATACTCATTTCTCCCGTCGGGATAATTGATAAGAAAACCACAACTGAACAAACAGGATTACATTTTGTCAAATACCAGAACGTTGGTGCAGATCATGGAATGCTCCAATTACTATATGCTGACATGGCTATGATCGATTGACGATTTGACCGGCCATGCAGAATGCTTCCTGAAGTTCATTTTTGGTCTGGCGGAACTGCATACCATGCTTGCACACAACATTGCCTCCCACAATCAGGCATGTGTAAAATACAAGGAAAGATAAATCTTGCTATACTAATTCATCAAACATTAGTGGTTTTGACACCGCATCGCGACTCGCAGCAATACTACGGTTACGACTGTACAGCAGTGCAATCGTACAGTACAGAAGTAGTGTCAATACACAGTAAAACGAATTTAGGTGCCCAGCAAAACGAATAGCCTACAAACCGACCACGACCTGCCAAATGTCACATCAACTTACAAATTCACATACGGGGGGACCAGAAATGGTCTGGAGGGTAATCCCTCATGGCACTGGTCTGACCACGATCGTCTTCCGGTGCCCTTGCCTGCATCCGTGGGGGGTGGGGGAACGCATCCGCTTCCAGCAAGTTCGCCTCATGCACCCAACGTGGCAGAACCGGCTCACGATGGGCCCGATAATGTTATGCATGAAAGCGCACGCAAACACCATGGATGGAACGAATATGAAGTGTTCAGATCTTTTGAGAAGGCGACGCCAGCGGGCCTTCAGGCGGCCGAATGCGTGCTTCACCACCACTCTTGCCGCTCCGAGACGTACGTTGTAGAACTCCTTCGCCTGGTCTATCTCCGAAGTACGATCAAATCGTCCGCTGTACGCCTTCGTCAACCATGGGAGAAGTGGATACGCCCCTTCGCCGGCGATCACCAGGGTAACCTGCCGTCCACCGATGCGTACAGAACCCTGTAACAAGTGCAACAAGTGATTCAATTGAATAATGCCTAGACGGTGATATCTCCTGATTTGACTGATCACAATTGAGGTTTTTCAAAAGAAGTTTGACATCATACTGTCATTTTTCAGTCAGGGTGAACATCACATATAAAGCATATAAATATCACATGTAAGGAATGCAAAATTAATGAAACTTGACCTCTCCCTAGGATTTCTTAAAGACATGCGCATGGGATTGTATATGCAATGCTGTAGTCATGTATGTGCTCATTATATAATGATATGTAACATCAGACCATCAGAAACATTACTCAACAGTTGGCAGCAGCTCAGGATTCATCTGACAGCATCCATTGCTTGAAATGGAACAGTAAGATCTGGTGTCTTTTGTGCATGGTGCATAACCCATGGAATTATACACAGTGATTAATTATTTGTGAAATAGGGTTGAATATGCCACCTTCTGAATGTTGAACTTATATCCCTCACAACAAAGCACCAACATTATGCTTAATGATTAGTTGTCAAGATGTCTTCATATCTAACCTCTCGCAGTATCTTGTTGATAAGCATCATGCTGATGCCCACCATTGCAGATTGTGATGCATGGGCATATCTTAGCACAAATCCAGGTAGGAGGATTACATATGATGTGGTCTGTTAAACAATATCAATTGATAAGGATAGGTATTTTGAATCCTTATAACTAAAATAGTTACCCATAAATTAGTTATATCAGAACAAAGGAGAAGGGTGCTGAGTAGCTGTTGGATTAAATTGTGTTTGACTAACTTATGTTAAGGTTGACTAAGTTATGCTTAGGAACATTGTTTCCAATGCAAATTTTTACATCCTACTGCACATATTTCAACATTACACACACACACACACACATATATATATATATATATATATATATATATATATATATATATATATATATATAAAGACAGACAGACAGACACAGACAGAGACAGACACAGGCCGACAGCCACAGACCGACAGACAGACACAGGCAGACAGACACATACAGACAAACACAGACAGACAGACATACAGACACAGACAGACACAAACAGACAGACATACACAGACAGACAGACAGACAACACAGACAGACACAGACAGACAGACATACACAGACAGACAGACATACAGACAGATGACACAGACAGACAGACACAGACAGACAGACAAACACAGATGGACAGACAATAGGATAGGATAGAAGGAACATAGGAGAACCCTTGGGTAATAGTGATCACAACATCATGCACTTCTCATTGTATGTTGGAAGTGGTGGAACCAATAGGACATAAAGTAATAAAGTGCTAAGGCTTAATAAGAGCCATAGGGGCCCATCTGGGTTAGGCCTATCTAGAAAAGGTACTAGAAATGCACATACTCTCACCCCAATCAATCCCTTACCCCAAGTTCCTAGGAAGCTATATATCCCAGCCTATCTAGCACCATTCACTTGCTATTGCATAACACCCTCACAATTGCAAGCTCCTCCCATCGTGGTGCTGAAGAAACCAGTCCACCAATATCCCACACACCTGTCAATGCCTATCTACCCTAGCTTCCAGCCCTATTCCCCTGATCCTCTTAACACATGTGGATTGAATGCCTTATCAATTATTTTCCAACTGCAACCATGCCTGTTTAAAGGGGTCTGTGCCATGCACACTTACTTAACATAAATCTCACCCCATCCATCACAAATTAGAACTCAAAAACAAGATTTTCCTGTCTAAAAAATTTGTCCGCCCTACTTTTAAATACATTCAATGAGAAACTTCCCACATCAGCAGGCAGCCCATTCCACTGATCCTTTGACTGAAGACCTGTTGTTGCTTAACTGTCCTACACCTCAACTTGTCTAGCCTGAATTGTTGAACTTATATCCCTCACAACAAAGCACCAACATTATGCTTAATGATTAGTTGTCAAGATGTCTTCATATCTAACCTCTCGCAGTATCTTGTTGATAAGCATCATGCTGATACCCACCATTGCAGATTGTGATGCATGGGCATATCTTATCACAAATCCAGGTAGGAGGATTACATATGATGTGGTCTGTTAAACAATATCAATTGATAAGGATAGGTATTTTGAATCCCTATAACTAAAATAGTTACCCATAAATTAGTTATATCAGAACAAAGGAGAAGGGTGCTGAGTAGCTGTTGGATTAAATTGTGTTTGACTAACTTATGTTAAGGTTGACTAAGTTATGCTTAGGAACATTGTTTCCAATGCAAATTTTTACACCCTACTGCACATATTTCAACATTACACACACACACACACACATATATATATATATATATATATATATATATATATATAATATAGACAGACAGACAGACACAGACAGAGACAGACACAGGCAGACAGCCACAGACCGACAGACAGACACAGGCAGACAGACACATACAGTCAGACAGACATACAGACACACAGACAGACAGAAACAGACAAACATACACAGACAGACAGACACAGACAGACAGACAGACACAGACAGACAGACAGACATACACAGACAGACAGACACAGACAGACAGACAAACACAGATGGACAGACAAACACAGATGGACAGACAATAGGATAGGATAGAAGGAACATAGGAGAACCCTTGGGTAATAGTGATCACAACATCATGCACTTCTCATTGTATGTTGGAAGTGGTGGAACCATTCGGACATAAAGTCATAAAGTGTTAAGGCTTAATAAGAGCCATAGGGGCCCATCTGGGTTAGGCCTATCTAGAGAAGGTACTAGAAATGCACATACTCTCACCCCAATCAATATCTTACCCCAAGTTCCTAGGAAGCTATATATCCCAGCCTATCTAGCACCATTCACTTGCTATTGCATAACACCCTCACAATTGCTAGCTCCTCCCATCGTGGTGCTGAAGAAACCAGTCCACCAATATCCCACACACCTGTCAATGCCTATCTACCCTAGCTTCCAGCCCTATTCCCCTGATCCTCTTAACACATGTGGATTGAATGCCTTATCAATTATTTTCCAACTGCAACCATGCCTGTTTAAAGGGGTCTGTGCCATGCACACTTACTTAACATAAAACTCACCCCATCCATCACAAATTAGAACTCAAAAACAAGATTTCCCTGTCTAAAAAATTTGTCTGCCCTACTTTTAAATACATTCAATGAGAAACTTCCCACAACATCAGCAGGCAGCCCATTCCACTGATCCTTTGACTGAAGACCTGTTGTTGCTTAACTGTCCTACACCTCAACTTGTCTAGCCTGAATTGTTGAACTTATATCCCTCACAACAAAGCACCAACATTATGCTTAATGATTAGTTGTCAAGATGTCTTCATATCTAACCTCTCGCAGTATCTTGTTGATAAGCATCATGCTGATACCCACCATTGCAGATTGTGATGCATGGGCATATCTTAGCACAAATCCAGGTAGGAGGATTACATATGATGTGGTCTGTTAAACAATATCAATTGATAAGGATAGGTATTTTGAATCCTTATAACTAAAATAGTTACCCATAAATTAGTTATATCAGAACAAAGGAGAAGGGTGCTGAGTAGCTGTTGGATTAAATTGTGTTTGACTAACTTATGTTAAGGTTGACTAAGTTATGCTTAGGAACATTGTTTCCAATGCAAATTTTTACATCCTACTGCACATATTTCAACATTACACACACACACACACACACATATATATATATATATATATATATATATATATATATATATAATATAGACAGACAGACAGACACAGACAGAGACAGACACAGGCAGACAGCCACAGACCGACAGACAGACACAGGCAGACAGACACATACAGACAAACACAGACAGACAGACATACAGACACAGACAGACAAACAGACAGACATACACAGACAGACAGACACAGACAGACAGACAGACAGACAGACAGACAGACAGACAGACACAGACAGACAGACACAGACAGACAGACACAGACAGACAGACAAACACAGATGGACAGACAAACACAGATGGACAGACAATAGGATAGGATAGAAGGAACATAGGAGAACCCTTGGGTAATAGTGATCACAACATCATGCACTTCTCATTGTATGTTGGAAGTGGTGGAACCAATAGGACATAAAGTCATAAAGTGTTAAGGCTTAATAAGAGCCATAGGGGCCCATCTGGGTTAGGCCTATCTAGAGAAGGTACTAGAAATGCACATACTCTCACCCCAATCAATCCCTTACCCCAAGTTCCTAGGAAGCTATATATCCCAGCCTATCTAGCACCATTCACTTGCTATTGCATAACACCCTCACAATTGCAAGCTCCTCCCATCGTGGTGCTGAAGAAACCAGTCCACCAATATCCCACACACCTGTCAATGCCTATCTACCCTAGCTTCCAGCCCTATTCCCCTGATCCCTCTTAACACATGTGGATTGAATGCCTTATTAATTATTTTCCAACTGCAACCATGCCTGTTTAAAGGGGTCTGTGCCATGCACACTTACTTAACATAAATCTCACCCCATCCATCACAAATTAGAACTCAAAAACAAGATTTTCCTGTCTAAAAAATTTGTCCACCCTACTTTTAAATACATTCAATGAGAAACTTCCCACAACATCAGCAGGCAGCCCATTCCACTGATCCTTTGACTGAAGACCTGTTGTTGCTTAACTGTCCTACACCTCAACTTGTCTAGCCTGAATTGATGACCCCTGTGTGCTACTCTAAACTGAAGAGCACCATTTAAATTGACCTGATCTAGTCCTTCAGGTAACAGGTCTTCAGTCAAAGGGTTGTTGATCAGTGGAATGGGCTGCCTGCTGATGTTGTGGGGTGTCCCTCATGGAATGTATTTAAAAGTAGGGTGGGCAATTTTTTTTAGACAGGAAAGTCTTGTTTTTTAGTTCTAATTTGTGATGGATGGGGTGATATTTATGTTAAGTAAGTGGGCACGGCTGGGCGCTATATGACCTATGCAGTTGATGCGCCCTAAAGCCAAATAACTAAGTGTGCACTGCACAGACCCCTTTTAGCAGGCATGGATGCAGTTGGAAAATTATTGATAAGGCATTCAATCCACATGTGCTAAGAGAGATCAGGGGATTAGGGCTGGATAGCTAGGATAGATAGGCATTGATAGGTGTGTGGGATATTGGAGGACTGGTTTTCTTCAGGATATGGGATGGTTGGGGTGGGTCTTTTTACCAGGCTTATGGTATCTTCCATTTACAGACTTACTGGATGGGGCTTTGGGTCTCTTATTAAGTCTAAATGCTTTATAACTTTACATAGGGTGGATCTAGCAATGGATTCAGCACCTTCCTTCAAGATGTGATACTGATGAGATTGTCTATGGTAGCACAATGGGTATGATGGGAGGAGTTTGTAATTGTTGAACGTGTTGTGCAATAGCAAGTGAATGGTGCTAGATAGGCTGGGATATATAGCTCCCTAGGAACTTCAGATAATCGTTTGATTGGGGTGAGAGTATGTACATTTCTTGTACCTATTCTAGATATGCTTGACCCAGATGGGCCCCCGTGGCTCTTATTAAGCCTAACACTTTATGACTTTATGACAGACAGACAGACATACAGAGATACAGATATATATATATATATACATACGTATATATATATACATGGGTGTAGGAATGCTTCAAAAAGTGGGGGGGCCAGGTGCCAAATTATTTTCCTTACCAGGGGTGGGGTAGCGTGCATTCCGACAAAAATTCGTTCGAACCACTAGGTATTAAGTCAAATAATTCCGGAAAAAATCAGCGGCTGAAACAAAGGCTACTGAAACCTTAATTATCATACAAAAGAAGTCAATATCCACAGCCTGGGTGTATTTGCGAAAAATGTCATTACAGGTATACACATTTTGAGTCATTGGTTGTTCAAAGTTTATCACTTTCTCATGCAATTTATTTTCAATTATGGAAAAGTGTGGGGGGGGCAGCTACCATTGCTGGCCATACCACTTTGAAAAGTGGGGGGGGCATGGCCCCCCGGCCCCCCTGTTCCTACGCCTATGTATATATACACATGTATATATACATGTATATACATACATATATATATATACATATATGTATATATATGTATATGTATGCACACACATATATATATATATATATATATATATATATATATATATATATATATATATATATATATATATATATATATATTACTTAAAAGCCATACCAATACACGTGCATAACCTCTGGCATTACACACAGTATGCATGGTGTGTAATGAGAGCATCCATCTTACTGTATCTTCCTGTTACTGGTTTAACTCAGATGGACCCTTGTGGCTCTTATTAATTAATCCAATTCACTTCATAACTCTATGACTTGAAATGAAAAGAACACACATACACTTGGACAAACTTGCCAGAAATGCTGCGACCTTACCACGAAGTTTTCGATCCACTCTTCTTCCGTCCACTAAGGAACAAATGGAAACCAAAAGCATAATTGTATTACCGTCGCCATTATTGCCTTCGCTCATTTTTGTACTAACTCCTTCATACGATCCCCTACTATAATAATACCATAAAACTAGTACTTTTCTGGTAAGTACGAACCAGTATATTTAGGCTCCATACCGAACCAAGTACTTCTGATTTTGCGTCGTAAACAGCGTTGTAGTGTACCGAAAGAGTCCCTCATGGGTGATGAATGTAGTGAGTTGCCTTGAATCCTGATGCAAGCGCACCTGGTGATATGCGTCTCGCAGATCTATGACAGAAAACACCCGTGACCCTTGTAGCCTGTGCAAAACATCTTCCATGTGGGGAATCGGGTGCCCGTCCGCAATGACTGCCCTATTGACCTGGCGCAAGTCAACACAGAGACGGATGGATCCATCTCGCTTGCGTCCTACCACTATGGGTGAAACCCACGGACTTGCCTCTACTTTCTAAATGACTCCCTGGTCTAGTAGCTCCCTGAGCCTTGCACTTACCTCCTCACGCACTGCAAACGGTAGACGCCGTAGGGGTTGGCGCCTTGGCTGCTCTGAGTGGTTTACCAGAACCTTGTGCTCATAGCCACGGATTGTAGGTGTGGATCCCTTGGTAGGCTCGGAGTCAGGTTCCTTGGTTGGTGGTGAGGCAGGTTCAGGACCGGTGTCTGGCAACACAGAGGTTATGTCACACACAGCACTATCAACAACATCAACCTTGAACATCTTCATCAGGTCTAGACCCATTATAGCTGGTCCATATGGCATCACATAAACACTTACATTACACTGCTTGTCATGAAACATCATGTTCACATTACACTTTCCCAACACTTGCAGTCTTGCACCCCCAAATGCCTGGAATGATTCATCACACTTTTCAAGATCTTTACCTTTCACGTAACCCTCAGGCACTAGCGATATCGGTGACCCTGTGTCCACCACCAACTTCCGTTTGCTACCATTTACAGTCACAGTCACCTGCAGTTTGTCCCTTGCAACCTGCTGGGCTATGTTAGTGATAACACGCACACCCGCTGCTGAGAACCGACCACGACAGCACTTGGCAAAATGGTTCATTTTACCACACTAATGAACATTTCATGCCACGGGCAGGACAGACGGGAGAATTCGCCAAGTGGGGTCCTCCACAGCAAAAACACTTCTGCACAGATCTACCAACACCCGACCGTCGTGCAGAATTGGGCACCCCCATCCTTGGTGCACTCGGAAGAGTTCCAGAGTTATTAGCTGGTGACCTGATACTGCCTGGGGTAAATGTGGGGTCTCGTTGAGCCGGGGGACGCTGTCTCCTATATCCTGCCTGTGACAGGGTTCGGTCACGTATGGCATGGACTCCACTCAGGCCACAGTCTGAGTTACTGGCCATCAGTTGGGCTTCACGTTCTGCTGTCTCCATATTATCTGCCAATGCCAAAGTTTTCTCAAGTGTGAGCTCTGCTTCTAGAAGTAGTCTTTGGCGAAAACGGTCACTGATGGTCTTTTCAACAACTTGATCGCGTATGAACTCTTCGAGTCTCTCGCCGTAGTGACAGGTAGTTCCCAGCTGCCGAAGTGCAGCTACCCACTGGGCTGTAGTTTCCCCTGGGTGTTGAGTCCTTGCCTTGAACTTGTATCTTTCTGCCACTACGTTAGTCTTTGGCACAAAGAAATTAGCCAAAGTCCGTCTAGAAAGCTCTGGCTCGGTTTCATCTTCCTGCTTAACTTCAGGAGGCAGCGAATAATACACTCTCTGTCCCTCTGCTCCGAGACAGTGTAGTAGAATGGCCTTCTGTCGCTTCTCCGTGAATGCATTGCCTCCAATAGCCAGTAAGTAATTGTCAAAAAACTGGATCCATGTGGTCCACGGCATAGGGGGCGTACCTGGCGCAGCGAGGAATGGCGGCGGCCCTTGACTGATTTCCATTGTAATTACTCAGTCGCAAAAGAAGTAAAGTTAGCGTACTTCAATCATCCTGGTCGCCATTTTGTTGTAGCTCTTGTAGTCGACAGCCGTATAGCCACAGATTCTTGTCTTCGAGGTCGAACTAGCGGAGCCTCATATATCCACGTAAACACCGCCTGCCATGCTCTTCACAAGTCTCTCTATTTCTCCATAGAAGTAAGGTCGTCAGAACACGTACTGCATACCAACTCACGACACGAGCAACAGTAATGAGGACAATTCAGAGCCATTTAAATGCACACTGATTTCACCCATCACGCCATCACTTAGTAACAGAACGGTCCAATATCTATATTAGCAAATATATCCTTAGTTCGACACCACTAACTATCGAGCTTCCGCTTCACCGTAAGTGGCGCAACGTATTCATATGCGACGCGTATCAACAATAACCAAACCCAAAGTGGTTTCTTGCATTACGTCACAACAGTACATGTATGTTGCGTGAAAAGATATTATCACAGTTTATGTTGCACTTGGATTTCCCATCACTTCCACGGACGCCGAGTGAGCACGTGGTCGAGATTTCGGGCTCTTCCCACATGGTGGTGATGTGGACCATGGAGAGACCCGCTTACGTCCGGTCGCGGGAGAACCGTGGGTTGGCTTCCCGCTTGCACGGGAGGGCCTGGACGGTGGTCCCATTGACTTGTCTGTGTTCCCAGCGGACACAGTGCCCACTCGTAGTGTCGTCGTATGAGTCGCCGAAGGTACCGTAGCCCGGAGGCTGGCGATGGGTCCCGGGACGTGCCGGGATGACCGGCCCAAAGCCCCCATATCGGGAGCCCCGAAGCGGACTTCCACCGCCTGTTGCCGCTGGGCTTCCGAGGGTGGTAACACTGGTACTCTGCGGGTCGTTGTGCTGATGCTACCAGGGGTTGTTGGAGGCGTTAAGGGACAGACCGTGGATTTGGGTGAGGGTAAGCTGTCGTGGGTGGAGGTGGAGGATGTGGTAGTGACAGTGGATGTGGTGGTAACGGTGGATGAGGTGGAGTTTTGCGAGGACGTGGCGGAATGGCTTGGCCTCTTGGTTCTTTGTGCGACAATCCATCCCTCTTGATGCTGGTCTGCGGGAGTAGGCAGTGCACTGGCGTCGGAAGCTTCTAACCGGACAGGGGGCCGGGTGGGCTGTGACTGCTCTGACGAGCACACTAGTCCAAACGACGTCAAAAGGGCCCTGAGCTGTGCCAGGACTTGCGCAGCGCTGCCGATCTGTGACTGCTGTTGCACTGTTGGGCATGTTGGTTGATCAAGGGGAGAGGGAAACTGTGAAGTACTGGTTGAACCCGGGTGATTGGGAGTACGTAGCGTGCTCCTCGCCTTCACTGCGTACGAAACCTTAGGGTGAGTCTCATCATAGACCTCCCTGGCCTGCCGAAAAGTTAGGTTCCTGGAACATTTTAAAGCTAGAATCTCTCTTTCCTTGAGATGTGCAGGGCAGGCTCTGTCATAGGCAGTGTGTGGAGTTTGACCCTGGTCGCAATTGACACACCACAGGTGTTCTGATTGGCACTTTCCGTCGGTATGCTCAGACATGCCACACCTACCACAGGTCGGGCGACCGCGGCAATATTGGATAGTGTGCCCGTAACGCTGGCACCGAAAACATCTCATGGGGCTTGGGACGAAAACTCGCACTTTTACCTTTACATAGCCAATGCATACTGAAGCGGGTAGATCTGTCGAATTGAAAGTTAAAACAATGTTGTTTGTTGCTTGCATATCGCTCCCTCTCCTCACCTTGATCCTGCGCGCTTCCACGACACCATACTCCGATAGGCCATCTACGATTTCTGACTCCGACACGTCCCTAAGATCATAACAGTTTATGACGCCTTTACAGTGGTTCTTTGTCCTGTGCGGCTCGACCACAATAGGTATAGAAACATTCATCGTCTTACCTTGTTCTCTTACGCAGTATTTGAATTCAGTCACCTCTAGCGTCCTCTTAGCATCGTCTACACTACGAAATTCGACCTCGATTGATCCATCTCGTAGCCTATCACATCTCACTATGTCACCAAATTCATCACACCCGCGCTTCCGCTCGAAAGGCGAAAGTGCAGACAGACTCTTTCCAGGCTCAGTAGCTTTCAATACCAGTACTCGTGGGGAAGGTGACCTGGTTTCCCAACTCGTGTTGCCTGCTATATTTCCACTACGAGGAGCAGTGGTAGAAGCCACGGTGCGGGGAGGTGGACATGCAGGGCGGTACGCCTCTGCAGGTGTTGGGTCGGTGAAACGGCTTTCAGAAAGAAGGTCGGCATTCTGGTCCCTTTTGGAAGGTCCAGGGTGTGTTTGTTTGTTTAAGTTATCCATGAAAGTATGCGTATATTTTGGCTCCTCGTGGCACCCCACCACGCAGGGGCCCTACCGGGGGGCCGCCTATTTCCCGATGTCGGGAGGACGCCAGATACCCGAAGAGCGATACGGGCCAGACGATGCCAGCCCCGACCGGGAGAGAGGGACTCACCACCCCGGCCGGGATCCAGCACCGCCCACCCCTTGACCCCTGCCGGCCAGGCCAGCAGGCACCGGGACGAATCCCAGGCCCCCGACCCGAGGCGACAAGCCACTTGGTCCGCGTGGGGCCATACGAACCCGCCCACCCCTCCGGGATATCAGGACCAAAGAGGCGTGTTGGTCCCCCGTCACAACTAGCACCGTGCGACGGGGGACCTCAGCCTCCAGGACTTCGTCAACCCCGGGGGGCGGGCCGCGGAGGCGCGACTACCCCGATAAAACTGAGCTGGAGGGCAGGACCGGGGAAGTTGTCCTACCTGCTCGTAGTAGGGATAGTTGGTGTTGCAGGGCCAGGTGAAGGACATGGATGTTGAGCTGGGATGGGCATTGGAATGGGAGCGTATGGATGGGAGGACGAGTGAGGCACTCTTCGTCTGACCCCTCCCCGGCTTCCTGGTGGTCTGGCCGCCGGATCCTCGAGGCACGCAATCCCCCCCCCCCCCCACCACGAAAAGGTGGTGCCTCGTCGGGGGAGCAGAAGTAGACCTAGAATGGAGTCCTATAGTAGCCCACTTGGAACATCCTCCAATTCAAACTTGCATCTACCACCACGGGTTTCCTTTCACTTAACCATGCTTCAGCGTTGGCCGGGTTGAGCACAGCACCGCCAAACACCCATAATTACGGCGCAACAAGTACTAGCGTGGCCGTCAGCTGACCTGACAGTCCGGCCGTCAGCTGACCTGACAGTCCGGCCATTAACTAACCTGACAACATGGCCGTCAGCTGACCTGACAGCATGGTCGTCAGCTGACCTGACAGTTCGACCGTCAGCTGACCTGACAGCCTAGCCGTCAGCTGACCCAACAAGAAGACAGACACGTAGAAATAATGTGCTGAGGGATGAAAAACAGCACAAAACACGAAGCAATGACAGACACGATAGAATAATAGTCATGCCATCCAAGGGTGGGAGCTCGTGTAATTTTCGTATTGCCGGCGCGACACCAAGCAAAATATTGATGTTGCCATGCAACATCAATATTTTGAATTCCCTGCTAATTGATCATCTAATACTGGTATTCATTCCCAGCATTTGGAGACAACACCAAACTTCGTTTAAAGAAAGAGACAAACGTTGCTCAATACATCAGAGTAGAACAGGTCTTCTTCATTGATAGAAATGCCCATATATTTGGTTCTGCTAATGCAACATTAATAGTTTTCACGACATAGTATTGAGTGTACAGAGAATAAAACAACGTGGATGAATCACATGTTGGCAACACTAACAATTTTATGAGGCCTCCATCTATGATGTCGACCCATCGGATAATTACCATGTATGCTAGCCGGCTGATTCATCACATTATAGCAGACAGCGTAGGACAAGAGGTGGAAATGTGCAGAATCGAAAAAAAATGCGCCGCGGACCCCTAAGCGGATGGACTGGGTCGGCTGGAGTGATCGGATCATCCGGGCGGTAGAGTGCTGCGACAGTGATGCGGACTGATGCATCATCAGACTGCAATATTCGGCATCCGTTCTCAGAGAGACATACGTCACCGCCAGCGACTTCTGAACTTGGCCGCTCAGACAATAGGCAGTCATGCTTCAGAAAGGCGTTTGGGATTTACAAGGGGGATCACGTCACGCGCCTCTGTCCATTCATGGATCACAATGAGATGGTTTGAGTTGGTGGGAGACTGCACAACTGACTCACCCATGCAGGCTAGCTATCCGCTGCCTGCCTGCTAGACTGCTTCATTGGGCATCACTTCTTGAAGAGGCTACCGAAGAGGTCATGCTACCAGTAGAAACTTCAGTACGTGGGCGTTCAGACAACAGGTTACGCATGTACCGAACGACACCAATTACGGGCCATTTTGAACCATCAGGCGATGTCAAACCACGAAAATCAGCCACTCCAGTGAAAAATCACAAGTGGTATTGTATTATTATGTCTTGATGACACAACAGCTCCAACACGTGAAAGCGAGGAAATTTGTATAATTCCCCGCCAGCATTGGCAAGGGCTAATACGCGGAACAGATGCTCCATCTCAAGCAGATGAGGTGCAAGGACTGGTTGAAATTGCCGATGTCTAGGTTGTCGGAACATTTTTACCTTCTACTTGCCATGGATGGTAAATGGCTGACCCAAAAAACCGACAACTAAATGAGGCTGGGTTCGCCTCGTGACGCGCAACACGTGTCGTTTTTATGAGACTGCTTCGATTTGTGCACAATAGAGACGGGTACCATCCACGTCCTGTATCTCAGAACGGAGGAATGGCGAATTTCGCTCCGAATGCGAGGGTTCACCAGCAATCGCCAGGGGAGGGAGGCGGCTTTTATCCTCTCCCTCTCAATGGAGACACCTTGAAACGACCATCCTTCCAAGCCGTCCGATTTGATGCTCAGGCACGCGCCGCACCAGACGTTTTATCTCACGCGACCGATATGTCACGTGCATGCAGGTCTTATAGTACTCGGGATCACCTGGCGTTAACTGAATGCATTTCTGAAGGTGGTATATGTAGGTTTTCCAGTTTCCCAGGTTGTCGAACGCCCATAATCATTACCACAAGAGTCGTACCTACATGACATTGTAGTTGACAAATGGTTGTTAAAATACACATGGATACAACAATAATAGGTTCCAAATTTGCATTGAAGCTCCGAAGTTTTGTAAGATTTCTGACAGAATTTTTTACATCATAAGTCACGTGGTATGGGTCATAGGTGTCATGAAATAAGAGGTATCAGTGCTATGCATTGACGTTCGAATGTTTTCTGACCCATATGCTAGTTACAGGGGGTGGGGGGGGCTAACACGTCAGATGATAAACCTGATGAATTTCTGAATACATTCCCCGAATTCCGTAGCATTTTGTGGGGCAGGCTATCGCAGGCCAATGATCGATATGCAGTCAACAGGCAGACATGAAGAATTCAACAAACCACCATGCTGAATAAATGCGTTGACATTGACGTTAGAGGTGGCAAATGTAAGGACCGAAAGCCCAGTCAGAAAGCCCTGTCAGGACCGGCCGACTCTTTTCCGGTGTCGGTCAGGACCGGTCGACTTTTTTCCGGTGTTGGAATGTATGCCGGTCTTTCAGTTGATGTTCTTTTTTAATCAATACAAACTTTATAATACATAACATCATACTTACAATCATCACTCAAACGGATTACAAGCACAAATGTGTTCGTTCGCCTTGCATCCAGTTGCTCCAGACTATGATGTTGGCATTCTCTCAGGCAGGTTTATGGTCACGAGGCGAAAATATGGCGGGGCGGAAATGGGGTCGGGAAGATAATCTAAAAGGACATAGGTGAAGTACACGGGACAGCGTCTGGAGGGAAGCGAAGAGGGGAACAGTGGAAGGAGCCTGGAAATGGCGACGAGAAACCGGACTGAGGAGTGGGCCAGGGAAGGGGATCGGCACTGCGGGCTCAGAGGAGCCCGGGAATGGGGACTGAGGAAGAGGACTATGGACGCATGCACTATGGATCGAAACGGGGAAGTGGAGTAGGAATGTACACATAGGATGGTACAGGATATGGGGGCGGAACGGGCCCCGGTGGAGGTGACCTTGGAAGTTAGAAGCTGCCCATCTGATCATCATGAAACCTCCATGAAATGATCGAACATGTCATAAATGTGTGAGGTTTTTATTGTTTTGATCCTGTGTGATGTCAAAGTTCACCATTAAAAAAAAAAATATTATGGACATACCTACTCATACAAAATACTTGAAGCCTCCTCCAGACAATTCAGCATGTGACACATATATACCTATTAGGCTTTTATTTGTGTAAGTTTTGTGCCAAGGAGGCGATTTTAACAAATGCATTTCTTGCTTGCTGACATGACCAATCTTCACTCAGTGCCATGAAACCATTACAATTTATCTTAGGTATATGCCAAATTATTAGGGTTTTGCCTTTTGTGACCCTGGATCAGATCAAAGGTTACCAAAGTTTCCAAAACAGAGTTTTTGTCGTACAGGCATGGCAAATTGAACAAACTATGGAATTATTACAGTTTAAATTGTTCACATTTCAAGTTTTGCACACAATTTACCTTCAAAAGGCAACAAAAAGACGTTGGGAATGGTTCAGTTAGGTTCGGCTTTTAAATTGAAAAGTTTGAGAAGATAAATCAAGCTGAAAAAAAATTGTTATCAAAAGTGAAGCAAGGCTAAGTTATGTCAAGTTAGGTTAGGTTGGTTTTGGTTAGGAAAACCTAATGTGGTCCAGTTGATTCTACAAACCATCTCAACCACATTTCTAGCCTACTGTGGCTGAGGGGGTCAGAACATGATTGAAGTGTTACCGCCGCCGGTCCCGACGGAATTTCGAATTTGATGTGGGTGTTGTACTTCACCGACAGTGCCAGGTTTTGCCAGTGGTGGATCCAGGAATTGTCGCGAGGGGGCACTTGTCTGGAGGGGCACCGCTCCGAATGTATCTGGAGGGGTACTTTTTTCTTCTGAGGGGCGCCTCTGGCGGAAAATGCTAGGGAGACTGGTACACTCGGACCTCCCAGAAGTGTCCCTTTGAGTTATAAGGGGTGTCACATTCGCTCCTCCCCCTACGACCCTTTTCTTTTCACGCTACCATCTCTGACGACCATGGCTGGAGATCCCGGGTGTGTTCATGTCCACTAGGTATCGATACTGGAGCACATGGCACATCACTGGGACGTACTGCGATTTTTGGGGCAGGGCATGATCTTTTTTTTTGTCGGGGAGTCGTAACGTTTTTTTCGGCGATATGCACGATTCTGAGGATTTCAGGTCGGTTTTCCAAGCCCGGATCCCGGATCCCCGTGTAATTTTCCGAAACCTCGGATTTCTTTTCATCTGGTCCCGTCGCGGGTTTTGGACCCCACTGTTTATTTTGAACCCGAACACACGGGACCCAATGCGTGTTGTCGGGAGGCACAAGTTTTCGTGACCTCTATTTTTCGGAGCGCGGGTTGCCTTTCCGGGTCCCGGCGTGATTTTTGAGGCCCGGTGTGTTTCCTTCATGTCATAGGCACGATTTTTTTAGAGCTATACGCAGTTTGTGGCGCATCTGGTTTTTATATTCCAGAGCGAATTTCCGGGTCCTGACTGACATGTTATAGACCGTCTGGTGAAGTGCAAATGTGTACATTTTTAGGAGCCAATTCGCCGAGCCCGATTAAGTTCATCATCTTGGTGTCTTTTGTGGCCATTTTCCCCCTACGGAAAACTTCTTGGCGTATGCCCTTGCGGGTGCCATTAAATCGATATTTCGAGGTCATTAAACAGTCCCGTTTTGGAGTGGTGAGATAGCTTGGTTCCCTTCATGCCGCTTGAAGATGGGGAGGGTGGCATGGCCTCCCCGTGTCCTTACCCCCTAGATCCGCTAGCGCGTAGACCCCGTGAGGGTTGCCGAGAATGCATTATTATTCACGGCAATCTATGCACGTCTAGTAAGACGGCCATTAATACCATTTGGCCTATTATGCCACAGGGAAAACGACACTGTATCACCAGGTTCCGAATGGAAACTGAGATTGGTCTGGTCAGGATACCATTATGACCATTGGAACCATGTATAATCAGGTAAATTCCTTTAGGAACCATCCAAGCCATTAGGGACCATTACAACCACTAGGAACATTAAAATAGTTCCTAATGGCTTCCAATGGAATTTTTCCTAGGGATGGTGAGGGGGTTCTATTAAATATGTAAATATGGACTTTGACCCACTCCTTCGTGAGAGATCTACAGCCCTGTTGGCGACGATACTGTACCGTCTGATCGACTTGCTACGTTATGCTACCACTTGCCGGTTGTCCGGCTCTTTTTACGTAGTTGATTTCTTGACGCGAATGCCTTCATTTCACACCACGACAATTCATGAACGGAACACCATAAACCAATAAAGACAGAACGATGAGTTTCTTTGATTAATTATGTGCCGTAGAATGCCGATGCAAACCATTCGCAATCGTTAAATTAATTGGAAAAATGCAAGCAAGAAATGCGTGCCACTGACTTCAACAGGCGCGCTGCCTGAAACCGATATCTTGCATGCGTACCAGATTTGAAGGACGCGTACCAGAGCTTGCACGATCGTACCATAGTGGCAATCCTGGAGAGAGAGGAACGGACGGAACATGTCAGTTTTTAGAACCAGAAAATGTAAATCTTCAAATGTTATGTGAAATTAAAATTAAGTTATAGGTACAATATCAATTCTTACGCCCAATAACGGGCCAATCATTAACTATAGTCAACATAAAATGTCTGTAAAAAGTAAACTTTTTTGACGCCACTAACTAGCCAGCTAGCCACTAACTTTTAAACCATCTATAAAGTAATTATACCAGATATACCAAACACGAGCAAATTTCCGCAGTAAAACCGGCTAGAGGTAGCCCCACATCAGAGGCCCATGACTCAGCTCGGGTTAATGGCCACTGCCCTATCCGGTCCGGAGCAAATGCACCTGGGATCAACTGGGGTGGGGGGTGGGTCGCTGCCTCGGCATGTCTGGCGCCGCGTGCGCGCACCGACCTTGGAGGCCGCGGGCCAGATGCCATGCTGAGCGGACGCTGTGCCCTGGAGAGCAGGCGGTGGAAAATTCCACTGGCGGCGGCCAGCGCGGCGTCATCGGCATAAGCTGATTATCGTCGTCTGGAGGAGGGCGGTCGATTATCGTTGCTCTCGCCCGGACATTGGTTCTCAGTTTGAACAACTGATTCAGATTTCACTCGAGCTCACCCGAGACGCGCACTTTTACAATATGCGACCCAAGTAGCGGAGGCTTGCCGCGGTAGACCGGCAGTAGGCCTGATATCAACGCGCAGGACAAAGGTCACTCTGAACTGGACCGCCGCCACTGTCTGAAATATTAAACACTGCTCACGGATACAATGTACAACCAAAGACGAACAAAGTGGAACCCAAGATCTTTTATGCAATAAGCCGCCTGTAGGGGTGCTGGAACAGCGAGGAAAGCAAATATTAAGTAGTAGATGGATCGGGAGCATTCATAACACCCAGAGTTCATAACGGCCAAAGCTTACAACGTCCAAGGATCATAACGTCCAAAACGAGAAATAAAGTTTTAAAAAAGTCCAAAATGTCTCGGATAAGGTGCATTCATAACGTCCAGAGTTCATAACGTCCAAGGATCACAACGTCCAAACCTGGCTTCAGAGAGAGCGTTCATAACGTCCAACAACGTAAAAAAATAGTTCCTCGGTTGTCCGCTAGATGAGCCAGCGAAGCCCTGACGGTGAAATCGTGCGGCTGTGTCTCCGTTTTCTGTCAACAGGTGGCAGTGGCAAATGTGGCGTTCCGTCCACGTTGCCGTGCCGTGCACGTTCACGGCAAACGTGGCGTTCCCCTTGCCCTGAAGCCTGCCTTCTCCATCGCACACCCCGGTGCGTCCGATTTGGAATGTGTGTTATCTATCGCTGATAACCCACACCCCACCGATAAGCGCACTGGGGAGCGTCTCTAGTCGCCAACAGGCTCGCCGCAAAAAGGCCGCGGACTGGCCGACCGGCCGACCGGCCGGGTCCATGTAGAGGACCGGCCGCGTAACCATTGTTACCTGGTTGATGTGATGAGCAAATTTGAGCAGCCTTTTCCTCAGCCTAACCTCAATATTGTTCACGAAGATTATAAATAGAAGAGTATCTGGAACGGAGCCCTGTGGCACACCAATCATAATTATTCCATTCAGATTCATATCCATTGCATACTACCTTTGTTTCCTTCCCCTTAGAAATGTTTCAATCCAGTCAAGAACTTTTCCATGTGTCCCGTGCTGCTGATGAACGAAGTAGGAGACTCTGTTTGGAAACCTGCATGTAAAGTTCTATGGGGTTGAAAAGCGATGAAAACCAGGATGACAAATATTTAACCACTAGGAACTGCATAATTAGATAAACACGGCAATTTATTAATATATTCCAGGGACCGATCCGCTAGATGCCGATTGGCTATGTATTTCATGAAGTCATGTCTGCGTTCCGACTGTGACGGCTTGGCATAGCCGGAAATGACGAGTGGATTAATAGGCACGAAACGCGGATATTTATTGCATTGCATTGATAAAGACTATGTGAGATGATTGCCTGAGTGGCTGTTGATGAATCCATTGGTGGATATATTGGAATGATAACTATGGTGGATTCCTGACCTCGAACCAACCGCAATGGCACATAACTGTAAACCGGAGGCGGAGGTCTCGGGATCTGCATGTCAATATCGCTGCCAGAGGAATCGAGGATCGGCGGGGAAGGCAGAGGGATCACGACGGAACGTTCTATCACAACCAACCTGAATTGGTTGGTTGGTTATTGGTTTTACGACACGTCGACCGTTGAGTCATATAGCGTCGCCAATCTCTCACGCCGATTGGTCGCGGGCGAAGAGTAGCGACAGGTGAGATTCGAACCCACAATCTACCAACCTGAATTGAAATCACAACTGACACGAAGAGAGAAATAGTGTTTTGCATCAGTATGTCACAATACGTCCATGTGAAATCCAATCTAGCTCTTCTTGAGTGTGCTCTTCAAACCAAACCGAATGAAATTGGCCAAGACCGCCATATGGAATGGGCAATTCCACGACAAATCGACAATTGAAAGGGCCAAAATAACACTCAATATTATATATTTTGATGAAAATATCTGTGTGGGGTTATCTGATGCGCCGAATCCAGCTGTACCATTTTTAGAAAGATCAGGTCAACGGTTAAAGAGTTATAGCCTCGGGCATTTTTGAGATGTCACCCAACAAGGGTGTCCTTTCAGGACTATAATTCAATGAAGAACAATCTGAATTGTGCAGAAGTATATATCGGTGAACTCACAATGACCCACTGTATCTTTTGGCTATTTAAATATTATCGTTTACGGGATATTTGAAATCGTGACATCGTGACCTACGACAGGTGACCTATTTTACAAAAAGGGGACGAGTAATCTAGGGGCAAGTTGGCCGTCTCACAATCGAAAGATTGTGGGTTCGAGTCTCATCTGTCGCTGCTCTTCGCCCGCGACCAATCGGCGTGAGAGATTGGCGACGTTACATGATTCAACGGTCGACGTGTCGTAAAACCAACAACCACCACCTTCCGGGACAGTCACAATGCGATTTAAAGAAGTGCATAAATATAGTTCGATAGAATCTTTCGAAGCAAAAAATTCTAAAAAAAAGGTTTTCCTCTTAAAACTCTACATATCCGTTTACAATTAGGCATGCATGATTGTTTTCGCGCTAGTTTATCGTGACCTATATGAATATGTATTTATAACGGTATATTGCTGAAATACAATGCTTTTGACGTTCGAGACAAGTGACGGGATGATAATGGGATCATCTGATCTTGAATGTTGTGCTGCACAAGTGTTCTAACTCGTGAGATCAAGGATCAAACAAAATGGCAGAAATGTCTCCAAATTGTGGTAGTAGATTATTTCTGAGTTATACCTTACCATTAATTACAAGGAGAGAGAAGCATCCACAATATAGCAATCACATTCCGATAACCGAGAAACCATTTGCACAACCATTTACTACATCGCGAAAATAAAAATATACGAACGTAGTGAAATGTCAGGCCAGAAACAAGGGGTGGCACCGTGTTTGGGTGCCCAGTGCTCAGTGCTTACTCTCGCTGAACATGCCTGTGAAGCGAGGAAATTTCTGATGGTGTCGGACGTAGTCAAGGTGAAAGTATAGCTATTTTATGAGTCGGATCAGATCAGCCGAATGTGTCTCGGCAAGACCGACCGTGTCACGGTGCGACGGGTTGATGGTACCAAAAGTAGAGTTCAGAAAAGGTTTGCTTTGGAAAATTTGTGTGAGATACATGATATATACAAGCAAAACTCTGAAAACCCTCGGACCGGCTTCTTAACCTTTGATGCCCTTCATCCGAAGCATTGCGTCTTGGCAGGCAGCAGTGGGACGCACTCGGTGTGCATGTGCACTTATCAAAACCCAAACGTGCTCATATCCGCTATCGGCCTTTCCGGTCTCAAATACCGTAACCTCGTCGATCACGCTGTATTTCACATGTGTGTGTATGTGATACATTGAAAACCGTGATTGCATGATGCACAACTGTGAGGACTGCCCTGCTAAAGACGGGGTGATAAACTTTCTAAGGACTCGCGGACAAATCAGGAGATGAGAGTGAAGGTGATTTAGCCCCAGATGATGACTTGGATAATTATATTAGGTACAAACAGCGGATGAGCACACATCGCTGCACACTCGCAGAAATAGTTCTAGACCAAAGAGGGAAGCATGCGATATTTCATCCCGCAAACCGTGAAGCTGATCAAACACCACTTTGTGGCTGACAAACAAGGCCAGCACTTCGCCTACACAAAGGCTATTGCCAAGGAGGGTGAAGTGATTGCCTAGTGCGATTTTGCCGAAAATTATTCATTTCTGGTGCAGGATGTAGCTCAAGGCTTCCACTGGGATTCGTCCCTGTGTACGGGGCACCCGTGTGTAGTGTACTGGCGTGAGGACGAGGTACTGTGCCATCAGAGCTACTGCTGTATCTCTGACGGCACAAAGCACAACACTGACATGGTGCATGCGTTCCTGCAACGGCTTATCCCAGAAATTCTGACCGCAGTACCTGACCTCCAAAAATATGCATTTCACAGACGGCAGTATAAGAATAAACATGACTTCGCTAATGTGTGTCACCATCGGGCAGATTTTGGGTGCCCTGTGAGTGGCTTTTTGTCACATATCATGGCATGGACGCTTGCGACGGCATCGGGGGCATAGCCAAAGCGTGCCGCGAATCAAGAGCCTCAAGCGCTCGCTAAACAACCAGATACTGACGGCGGAGGACATGTTTGAGTATGTGACGCACAAGCTAGCCAGCTGCACCAAATTCATATTTGTATCAAAGTCACGACCCGCCTCGCTGAGCGTTTCCCGAAAGCCATCACGGTGAAAGGAACACATGGGTACCACAAGTTCGCACCATTAACCCACAGCACCGTAATAGTTCGTGAACTGCCTACCGATGCGGGGCGTGTGTTAATGGAAGTTGGGTGAAGTGAGACGTGTTGGTGTGCGTGCTGATACAGCTTGTGTTGACTAATATTATCGCAGTGACAGATCGTCAGTCTGAACTGGGATTATGACAAGGTATGGGATGATCTGCGCATCTATAGATAATTGCATTGCATTGCATCATAATGCTGTACTGTAACACATTATGGTATTGCATTGCATTGTGTAATTCTGTTACTTTATTTTATTACACCGATGTAGACGGCTCATGATCCAATGCGATTCAGTTTAGGCTCAGCATGTGTCAATGGATGCGTCCGCGCCAAATTTGTTCTCAAACAGTTCAAGATGAGTGGGATTACTCATCGTGGTGGAATGCTTGCACGTGATGGGATACGTGCCACGAGCATCAAAAGGCTAGTTCAGTAATATACTGTTCTAAACCAATAATAAAACAGGCCACGATAAACTAGCAAAGAACAACCATGCATGCCTAATTTTGAATGGATAATTATATTTTTAGGGGCAAAACCCTATTTTTACTTATTTCTGCTTCGAAAGATAATACATCGGACTACATTTCTGTGCTTTTTCAAATCGCATTGTGACTGTCCCGATAGTTAAAGTAGGTCACGTTACGTTAGGTCACGATATCACGATTTGAAATGTCCCGTAAACGAAAATTCCGAAAGAGCCAAAAGATGCAGTAGATTATTGTGAGTTCAACGATATATACTTTTGTACAATTCGGATTGCTCTTCATTGTACTGAGGACCTCAAAAGACACCCTTGTTTGGTGACATCTCATAAATGCCCGAGGCTATAACTTCTTGACCGTTGACCTGTCAAGGAGTTATAGCTGGATTCGACGCATGAGATAACCCCATACAACTATTTTCATCCAAATATATAATATTGGGTGTTGTCGAGTTGTTATGGAATGGGCCTAAAGAGAAAATGCAGGCAATCTGATGTCCACTGCATATGGCTGCAGATCTGGGGTGGGTTGTGATGGTTCAGACACCCTGGTTGGTGACTGCTAATGTTAATTTCTCATTTACACTTATCAATCTGAAAATGTTCTGACCAGAATACCTTTAGTAGTTATGCACTGTATGAGAGAGCACTTATGATTGAAAGTGTGAGCACGGGACTTGTGCAATATCAAGAGCAATAACACAAGATATCATACAAACATATTTCACCACTATTGCAAGCTATTCCCACTCTTGCAACACCAAAACCAGTGCTGTTCAGAAAGAGTGGGCAATGTTATGAGAAACTAGCCTCATTCACCTATAATGGATGGTATGTTTCAGTAGTTTTCTGTACAAGGATGGACATGGTAAGATTTACAGATATGTGATAATTAACTTGGTCCACTGCGTTATTCCATTTGATTCTTGGGGAACTCATGCATCGCATGTACGGTGCGCAAGATTTATTGCAGCCCAAAACACCCATCTTCGAGTGTGCACTAATGTCAATGTTTCCTATATTTTTCCCGTGCTAACGAAAGCATATACTTTGCCTAGTCTTACCCTGATTCCTTATGATGCTGATTCAGTCCCACTCCCTTCTTCATGCTTTTCAATCTCAATTGCTACTAGGAGTAGCTCCACGAAACTTGGTGGCTGTTCACAGCTTTCATGTACATATGGTGTCATAATGTCAACTTTTTGTCTCGACATGGCTGAATCTACAGCAGGCCCATCCACAACAAATCGATAAGAGCATAATACCCACTATTTTATATTTTGATTAAAATGATTGCGTTGGGTTATCTGATGCACCGAATCCAGCTATGCCATTTTTAGAAAGATCAGGTCAATGGTCAAGGAGCGATAGCCTCTGGCATTTCTGATATGCCACCTAACAATAGTGTATTTTGAGGTCCTTAACACAATGAAGAACAAACCGAATTATGCAAAAGCATATATCGGTGAATTCACAACATTCCACTGCATACTTTGGTTTTTGCTGAATTTTCGCTTACGGGTTCTTTGAAATCGTGACATCGTGACTTAAATGACCTAATTTAATATTCGGGACAGTCACATTGCGATTTGAAAAAGTGCAGAAATAAAGTTCGATATTTTATCTTTCGGAGTAAAGCATGCAAATAGTGTTTTGTTCCTAAAACTATACATATCCGTTCTAAATTAGACATGCATGGTTGTTTTTGTGCTAGTCTATCGTGGCCTGTTATGATGTGTTTAGAACGGCATGTTACTGAAATACAAGCCTGTTGACGTTCGAGGCACGTGAGGGAATGAGAATGTTAGTCATCTAATAGAGTGTTATGTTGCACAAGTGTTCTAACTCGTTGTGAGGTGAAGGGCTAAACAGAAATGGCAGAAATGCCTACGAATTGTAGTAGGTTTCCCATTCCACAAGTTGACAAGTGAAGGGGCCAAAATAACAGCCTACACTCCATATTCCAAGGAAAATACTCATATAGAGTAAGTTTGTCACTATATTCCAGCTGCTATGCAATTTTGAGAAAAATCCGAGCAACGGTTAAGAAGTTATAGCCTCGGACATATTTGAGTAGTCACCGAACTCTTTGGATGCCTGGAACTCAATGAAGAGCAACACGAATTGCACAAAGCTACATATCGCTGAACTCGTCATAATCCACTGCATCTTGTGTCAGTTTCGAAATTTCCCTTCACGCGTTTTTTTAAACCGTGAACTTATGACCTAAGATAACGTGACCTAGTTTGACCTTCGAGAGTGTCACAATGCTATTCTGGAAATTCTGGAAACGTCGAAGGGTGATTTGTGAAATCCTAGATCGTCACTTGTAGGAAGAATAGAAACAACAATTTTTAACCTGATACAATATATTTTTGCACCAATGCCAGCATATCAAAATTGTACGATCATGTTTCACCGACAACACTGAATGGATTATAACTCCGCCAACCACTGTAATATCAACTTTCTGGTGTGTCAAACCCCACATTCTGGAACCGAAAAGATGAACGTCATTGACTGAGTAAGTGTAGTAATCGTGGAACTGTTTGAGAACAAATTTGGTGCGGACGCATTCATTGAGACATGTTGATTCTGAAATGAATCGAATTGGAACGTGAGCTGTCTACATCAGCGTAATAAAATTGAAGTAGCATAATTGCACAATGCGATGCAATACAACAAGGTCTTGCAGTACAGTATTATAATGTAATGCAATGTGATGATCTACAGATCTGCAGATCATCCCATACCTGGTCAGAATTCCAATGCAGACTGATGATCTGTCACTGCGATAATAACAATAAAAAGTATGTATCAGAGCGTACACTAACTCGTCTCATTTCACCCAGCTACCATTAACACACGCGCCGCATCGGTAGACAGTTAATGAACTATTTCGGTTCTGTGGGTCACTGGTGCGAACTTGTGGTACCCCTGTGTTCCCTTCGCCGTGACGGCTTTCGAGAAGCGCCCGATGAGGTGGGTCGTGGCGTTCATTGCCTCCTGCTTTGATACAACTATGAACTTGATACCTTTGACAAGCTTGTGCGACAGATATTCAAACATGTCCTCCTTCGTCAGTACCTGGTTGCTAAGCGGGCGATTGAGGCTCTCTTGAGCGGCGGCACGCTTGGCTGTGTCCCCGATACCGTCGTAAACGCTCTTGCCATGAGATGCGACAAAAAATGCAACTCACAGGGTACCACAAAATATGTCTGACGGTAACACATATTGATGCAGTTATGCTGATTCGTATACTGTGCAGCACTGCCGTATCTGAAATAAATATCCTTGGAGATCAGGTACTGCGGTCCGAATGTCTGGGATAAGCCATTGCAGGAACGCATGCACCATGTCGGTGTTGTGCTTTGTGCCGTCAGAGATACAGCAGTTGTTGTTATTGGGGTTTAGAGGCGCATCAACTGCCTAGGTTATACAGCGCCCAAGAGATACAGCAGCAGTAGATCTGATGGCACAGTACCTCGTCCTCACGACAGTACACTACAAACGGGTGCCCCGTACACAGGGACGAATCCCAGTAGAAGCCTTGAGCTACATCCTGCACCACAAATGAATAATTTTCAGCGAAATCGCACTGGACAATCGCTTCGCCCTCCTTGCCAGTAGCCTTTGCGTAGGTGAAGTACTGACCTTATTTGTTAGCCACAATGTGGTGTCTGGTCAGCTAAACGGCTTGCTGGCTCAAATATCTCATGCTTTCCTCTTTGGTCTACACTATTTCTACGAGTGCACATTGATGCATGCTCATCCACTGTCTGTACCTAATATCATTATCCATGTCATCCTCTGGGGCTGAATCACTTTCACTCTCTTCTCCTGATTTGTCCGTGAGGATAATCCTTAGAAAGTTCATCACCCCGTCTTCACCAGGGCAGTCCTCACAGTTGAGCATCATACAATCACGGTTTTCCTTGCCACATACAGCGTGATTGAGGAGGTCACGGCCTTTGAGGCTGGGAAGGCCGCGGGCGGATATGAACAGGTTTTGCTGATAAGTGCACACCCACACCGAGTGCGTCCCACTGCTGCCTGCCAAGACGCAATGCTTCGGACGAAGGGCGGCAAAGGTTAAGAAGCCGGTGCGAGGGTGTTCAGGGTTATCCTTGCATAGATCATATATATCGCATAAGTTTCCCAAAACAAGCCTTTTCGGAACTCTACTTTTGGTTCCATCAGCCTGTCACACGTGACACCGTCGATCTTGCCGAGACACATGCGGCTGATCTGGTCAGACTCATAATTTAGAGCGGATATGTAGAGTTTTAGGGACAAAGCCCAGCTTTTTAATTACCTGCTTCGAAAGATAAAATATCGAACTTCAGTTTTGCACTTTTTTAAGATCGCATTGTGATTGTTCCGAAAGTTAAAGTAGGCCATGTGCCCTTAGGTCACGATGTCACGTTTCAAATAGCCCGTAAAGGAAAATTCCGAAAGAGCCAAAAGATGCAGTGGATTATTGTGAGTTCACCTATCCATACGTTTGCAAATAATTCGGATCGTTCTTTATTGAGTTAAACACCTTAAAAGACACCTTTGTTAGGAGACCTATCACATAAAAAATAATCCGAATTCTTGCTGGGGTGGCTTTATGAACCAGGGTTCGATTGCTAAGCAGAGCTTGTTGTGTGAACCTCGGCCCCACCACCCGATCCATGAACTCCAGTTCAACGGTAGAATTTAGACCGAAAGTTTAACGTGCCGTCAATGCACAGACACGGCCGCCCGGTACCTCGTCCCCGGCCTTATCGGGCCAGCTGCCAACTGACCCTCCCAGCCGGGGGCTAAATGCGAGCGCGTGAAGCGACTCGGACCCTGCGTTGCCAGGACAGGGGAGACCAGTGCAGGCCAGCGCTCTAACCAACTGAGCTACCGGGGCGGCAAATGCCTCAGTCTGTAACTCCGTGATCATTCATCTGTTCTTTCTAGGAATGGCACAGCTGGATTCAATGCATCAGATAACCCCACACAATTATTATCATGAAAATATAAATTATTGGGTGTTATTTTGGCCCTTTCAGTTATCGATTTGGCGTTGAATCGTCTAACAGGTCTCTTGAAGACACCTCGCAATATTTTTTTTTGCACTTCACGGACAGGACAGGAGCGGTTCCAGAACACACAAATAAGGGATGTCGTGTTCTTAAAATGAGTATAAAAGTACCTCACATAACCGTCAAGCCGTTGTTGCATGGATGCATTTCATGCAATTAGCATTTTTTCCCCCCGCTAAATGGCGCAAATACGACATAAGACGAAGGGTCGACATAGATGCACGGCTGTTCCTTGCAAATACGATCAGATAAAAGGCATCTTTTGCACCATATGCGTCCCACCCTGCAACCTGGATCCGCGCTTTGCAATAATGCTCTACCAGAGTGAACAAGAACCATTTCAAGCAGTTTCTAGTCGTGTATTCACCATATCCGGCCGAAATGAGTCCAGTTTTGCTTTCCCTATTTGGGCGTAACTCCTGTATTTTCATGTTCCTTGTAACGCACATAACAATTTATGTGTATTTTATCCTAAGCCGTGAGGTTATCCATTGTGAATAACGCGAGGAAAATAAGAATGCAAGATAAATGGATTTCCTAACTTTTATGCCTGAATAATATATCCCTGGATTCGAATGCAAGGTATCGCCCATTCCATTTTGCTATGTGTTCACTAAACTGAACTGCATGCATTCAAACTTATGCCCCACCGCTTGTTACGATGCCCGGCCCGGTGCGTCAGTGAACCGCACCCCTCGTGGTCAAAGTCCAGAGTTCCGGCATTGGGGGACCGTACAGATAGCTGATAACTGATAAGCAGCGACGTCCCGATACATTCCACAGCGTCCCACGGCAGTCTTTACCCCCGCTCCCCAGAGTAAGGTGGCGCCGGTCCGACAGGAAAAAAAAACTCTCCCCCACCCCTTTGGAACGAATTTTCCAGCGAAAGGCACTCTGTTTGGAGGAAAAGGTACCCCTTCAGTATTCTCATGCGCAGCCCCTGCACCCGCTCAACGAATTTTCCCACCGAAGGCGACCCTCTGAGGAAATGTATTCGTCCCCTGGAGGAACTGGAGAAGATTTCAGAATCCACACCTGAAGAAACCACCAGACCACATTTGGCAGCACATTTGCGAGGTGCCATGCGACAATAACTGCACACTCCTGCCACCTGTTGACAGCAAGCGGAGACGCAACCGCACGATTTCACCACTAGGGTTCCGCTGGCTCCTCTAGCGGACAACTGAGGAACTATTTTTGGACTTTATTTAACGTTATGAACGCTCCCTCTGAAGCCAGTTTTGGACGTTGTGATCCTTGGACGTTATGAACTCTGGACGTTATGAACGCACCCTATCCGAGATATTCTGGACTTTTGGACTTTATTTCGCATTTTGGACGTTATGATCCATGGACGTTGTGAGCTTTGGACGTTATGAACTCTGGACGTTATCAACTCTGGATGCTATGATATAGCACGAAGAATCAAGTAGCTAAGTAAGAGCGCTGGTGAAGGCGAATCTCCTTGTATTTCAGTCATAGGCACAATTACTTATTTTCATAGATCCCAGAGTCCTGAAGTATGCATGCAGAGTTAAAGTGACCTTGGATGCGATACATTCGCGAACTTGCACTACTAAAAGAAATGAAAAAAACATTACCCCTTCCTGGGCCTGAACACAAGAACACCGCTCAGCCATGCTGCCAGTCAACTACCGGAGGCCAATGGCAATCGCCGGCTGCGGCAAGAGACTTGTGGAAGTCAGTAGAAATTTGTGAGGAAATCAGTAGAAACTTTCAGAGGAAATGCCTTATTCTTGGTGACTTTAATCTAAAAGGATATGAAAATGTTGGTGTTGGCTCCCCATCATGTAAACTGTTTAGGAAATGCCTTGAGGAGGACTTGTTCTTACACCAGTTTGTAACCGAACCAACCAGGCAGGGCTCATTCTTGGACCTTGTCTTCTCAGGTTTAAGTGATTTAGTTCAAGACTTGACTGTAGGAGAAACTCTGGGAAGAAGTGACCATAACATAGTGAGATTCAAGGCACAGGTAGCAAGGACAATCAAGGATAATTTGGCAATGATTCCAAATTTTTACAGGGCAGACTTTGACTGCATAAGAGAGGCTTTAAGTGCCACAAAATGGGAAGAAGAATTCTTTGATTTAAATGCCTGTGAAATGTGGGAAAAGTTCAAATCTTACTTGAGGGAAATTCAGATTAGACATGTCCCCAAAAGCAAAGGCGCAAAAGAAGGGTAGGAAAGCCAGCATGGCTTGAAGTGATGCCAGATGTGATGAAAGCAATTAAGGCTAAGAAAGATGCATTTAGAGTATTTAAGGAAGCTTCAAATATCGTAAATCTAAGGTCGTATAAAAAATCTAGAGATGCTGTGAAGCAGAAAATCAGAGGAGCAAAGCGAGCAAAAGAATTGGATTTGGCTAGGAACTGTCAAATCCAAATGGGGATATTAATGGGGACAGTAAAAAGTTCTTTAGTTTCTACAAGCTAAGTAAAGTTTCAAGCACAATTGGTCCACTGGAAGTAAATGGGACTATATTGAGTGAGGATGGTGAGATGGTTGAGGAGCTGAGCAAGCAGTTTAAATCAGTGTTTACAGTGGAGGATGTGACTAATCTGCCAACCGTGAACCACAGTTCAGTGACAGGTGATCAGATACACGATGTTGATTTCATTGATAGTGATATTGTTTTCAATTATATCAGAAAAATAAAGCCAAACAAGGCAGCAGGACCTGATGGAATTTATGCTAGGGTATTGCGGGAAGCTGAAAAGGAAGTGGCAATTCCACTTAGTATAATATTTTGTAGATCAGTTTCACAAAATGAAATTCCAACAGATTGGAAAAGAGCAAATGTAGTTCCTATTTTCAAGAAAGGAGAAAGAGGGAAAGTTGAAAACTATAGGCCAGTAAGCCTCACATCCCTAGTCTGCAAGGTACTCGAATCAATTATCAAGGATAGAATAATTAGTTTTCTGGAAGGAAACAGATTGATTCAAGATACTCAACATGGGTTTAGAAAAGGGCGATCGTGTCTCAGAAATCTCTTGGACTTTTTGAATTAATTGGGGAAATCAGGTTAATGTAGCATATCTTGACTTTAGTAAGGCCTTTGACAAGGTACCCCATAAACGGTTAATGACGCAGCTTCAGGTCCATGGTATTGCAGGTAGCATCCTAAAATGGATAGAGTTGTGGCTTTCAGATAGACAGCAGAGAGTGATGCTAAATGGTACAAAGTCATCATGGCAAAATGTTCTTAGTGGAGTCCCCCAGGGGTCGGTACTGGGGCCACTATTGTTCATTATATATGTGAATAGCATTGAATGTGGCCTAAGCAGTAAGGTTTTGAAATTTGCGGATGATTTGAAGATCTGTAGGGCAATAACAGGGCACAATGAGCAGGGTTTGCTGCAGAAAGACTTAGACGAGCTAGTGAAGTGGTCCGAAAAATGGCAAATGAAGTTTAATTTTGATAAGTGCAAAGTCATGCATGTAGGTAGGCAGCATATGAAGGCTTGATGGGTGGCCAAGTACTATCTGTGACTCAGCAGGAGAAGGACTTAGGTGTTATTTTGAACACAAAATTGGGGGCATCAGAACAGACCAAAGAAGCCAAGAAGAAGGCACTAAGAATGCTTGGGGCAATACAGAGGAATGTGTCATACAAAAGTGAGGAGGTCATCAGGAAGCTTTACTGTGCATATGTCAGGCCATATTTGGAATACTGTGTCCAAGCTTGGTCCCCTAGTTATGAGAAAGATTGTTGGCTTTTAGAGAGAGTACAAAAGAGGGCAACAAAAATGGTTAATGGTATAGGCAACCTGGCATATGAGGAAAGATTGAAGAAATTGAATATGTTTTCACTTAGATATAGAAGGCTGAGAGGAGATCTCATGGAGGTTTTTAAATTTGTTCATGGTCAGGAACAGGGATATCTCAGGGAAATGTTTGAATTTAACAGAAATGATGCAATTAGAGGCCATCAATTCAAAATTAAAGTTAATCACAGCAGGACAAGGTTAAGACAGTCTTTCTTCACCAACAGGGTAGTAGAACACTGGAACCAGCTGCCAGGAACCATTGTCAGTAGCAACACACTGAACATCTTTAAAAACGGCATAGACAATCATTATAAGAATAGGGGGCTTGTGTTTATGTATTCCAGGGAGGGTTGATCGGCAGGGAGGAGTTGGAAGCTGGGAGGAGTTTGAAATTGTTGAGTGTGTTATGCAATAGCAAGTGAGTCTCTTATTAAGTCTAAACACTTTATAACTTTATATAGGGTGTACCTAGCAGCGGATTTAGCACCTTCCTTCGGGATGTGATACTGATGAGATTGTCTATGGTAGCACAATGGGTATGATGGGAGGGGTTTGTAATTGTTGAGTGTATTATGCAATAGCAAGTGAGTCTCTTATTAAGTCTGAACGCTTTATGAATTTGTGTGGGGTGTGCCTAGCAGTGGATTCGGCACCTTCCTTCGGGATGTGATGCTGATGAGATTGTCTATGGTAGCACGATGGGTATGATGGGAGGAGCTTGTGATTGTTGAGGGTGTTATGCGGTAGCAAGTGAGTGGTGCTAGATAGGCTGGGATATATAGCTTCCTAGGAACTTGGGATAAGGGATTGATTGGGTTGAGAGGATGTACATTTCTAGTACCTTTTCTAGATAGGCTTAACCCAGATGGGCCCCTGTGGCTCTTATTAAGCCTTAATACTTTATGACTTTATGACTTTTATGACCTATGGTTGGCTGCCAGTGCACGGGAACGTAGCCGCAAATCCCCTTTTCAACACAAATCGAGCGTACTTCTGGACAAATATTGTGATAGAAGTCGGTAAAAATGAAAATGAAACGATCAGATGTTGTCTGAGTGGGAAAAATAGAACTTGAAATGCTGTATTGCATCGTTGAAAGTTGGCCGCCGGCGGAGCAGTCGGTTGGTGCCTGGGAACACGCACGCTCACCAAGCCAGCTCAGAAGACATGAACGCTGTCTACGACGCAAAATAAGAAGTACTTGGTTCGGTGTGGGACCGAGTTAGTACTGGTTGGTACTAGTAACTGGTTCGTACTTACCAGAAAAGTGCTAGGTTTTATGGTGTTATTACAGTAGGGAATCGTATGTAAGAGTTAGTAGAAAAATGAGCGAAGGCAATACTGGCGACGGTGACACAATTGTGCTTTTGGTATCCATAGTTCACATTTGTGTGGATGGTAGGAGGTTCCAAATTTCTTGGGTGGTTTCCTCTATTCATTAGCTATTTTTTGGCTCCGAGGAGTTGACAAGAAGTGTGAAATATGCCGTTGAAGTACGGAGGCCTTTATATATTAGTAGAAGAGTTGTTTTGTTCTTCATGTGGATCACCTACGCGTGCGTACGTGCAGTGGTGCATACATGGATGTGGACATCTCTGGTGGAGCAAGGATCCATTTTTACCACCGCACCAGGGCAATGAATGAGCGAGGACCAAACAGGCCAAGGAACACGGTGTGGTGGGAGTATATTGTTCCTTAGTGGACAGAAGAAGAGTGGATCGATAACTTCAGGATAAGGAAGGGGACAGCACTTCTGGCAGGTTTGACCAAGTGTATGAGTGTTCTTTTCACTTCAAGTCCTAGAGTCAAAAAGTGATTTGGATTAATTAATAAGAGCTACAAGGGTGCATCTGGGTTAAACCTGTACAGGGAAGATACAATAAGATGAATGCTGTGGTTACACACCATGCATATTGTGTGCAATGCCAGAGGTTCTGCATGATGTGTATCGGTATGGTGTAAAAATAAAAATATAAATATATACATATATATATATATATATATATATATATATATATATATATATATATATATATATATATATATATATATAGAAATGATAGAAATAGGAAAGCCTTTCTAAACTTGCTTACCTCATATGGATTCTGGCCTACTATAACAAAAGCGACTAGTGCACATAGTGCTGGAATGGCATTGCTAGACAATATATTTATCAATGATCTCTCCTATATCTGCTCTTCTGGGATATTGCTAGAGGATTTATCAGATCACCTTCCCATTTTTGTGATTTTAACTTTTGATAAAAACCAAACCTCAACAAATGGTAATAGAATAGCATTTGATTACAATCAAGTGGGTAAACTAAATGATTATTTGGTATTGGCACTGCAAAATTTTGACAACAACACTGTTGCAAACATTGCATGTTCTCAGTTGATTAAAGCATATATAAATGGCATGAAGCTTTGGACTAAAATACTTACCCACAGCAGGAGAGGCCCTATAAAACCATGGATTACTGCAGGAATATTATGTTCCATAAACAAAACAAAAATAAATTGTACAAGTACATAAAAAATCAAAGCATACAAAATGAATTAGAATATAAACGGTATAGAAACGTTTTAGTTCTTATTTTGAGAGATGCAAAAAAGTTGTATTATCAAACAGCACTATATCACAATCAGCAGGATGGACAAAAAACATGGAAAATCCTAAATGAACTGATCAATAAGAAAAAAACTAGATCCAAACTTCCTGATGCATTAGTAGATGAAGATGACAATGAATACGACAGTAATTGTGTACCAAATGCATGAATAATTTCTTTGTCTCTATTGGAGAAAGACAATAACAAAAAATACCATTGAGAGAAAAAGATCCAACTGAATATATAGCTGAGCCTACCTATGCAAAGTTTTGTGATAATATAAGTACAAATGAAGCTCAAGTAGAATCAAGTAATAAGAACTTGAAATCTATTGGGGGTGTCATAGATGGAATCAACACAAAAAATTTAATGCTTACCTATACAAGTATATTGAAGCAGATTACCCATGTACTTAATATTTGTCTACATAGTGAAATATTTCCTGATGATCTTAAGAAAGCAGTTGTTGTACCTATTTTCAAGGCGGGAGAACATCATAAATTCACAAATTATAGACCTATATCTTTACTCCCTATCTTCTCTATAATTTTGGAAAAAATACTACATGCCTATCTTTCAACATATTTGGAACAAAATATTGTACTAAGCCCTTTCCAAGTTGGCTTCAGAAGAAATCATAGCATATAAATGCCCATTATGCATTTATATAATGAAATTACTAAGTCCATCGAAAACAAAGAAATTCTGTGGCTTATATATTGATCTGAAAAAGGCCTTCGACACAGTTAGCACAGACATATTAGTCAGAAAATTACAATGCATTGGAGTTGAAGGTCCACTTCTTAGAATACTAGACGCATACCTTAAAAATAGATATCAGCAAACTAAAGTATATGAGACTTTATCTCAACCATAATTAATTTATATGGGTGTTCCTCAGGGTTCCATTCTGGGACCATTATTATTCATGATATATATCAATGACTTGCCCAGAATTCCCAAACAAGCAAATATGTACCTTTTTGCTGATGACACAGCTATTCTTGTCAAGGCTAGAAGTATAGATGAATTACAGAATAAAATGAATGGCATTGTGCCAGAGCTAAAAAAATGGTTTCAAGCAAATAGGATGTCACTGAATGTAACAAAGACAAATTACTAAATATATCCTCGAACTCCCACTAATGACATATATATATAGTGATCAATTCTACTAAAGTGAACAGAAAACAACAAATCAAGTATCTTGGCATAGTGTTGGATGAAAAATTGACTTGGTATGGGCACATTGATTATGTTACAGCCATCATTAGTAGACACATTGGTATCATGGGGAGGGCAAAATATCTCATAACAAGTCGAGAACTGAAGTATTTATACAACTGTTTAATCCTTCGTTGTTGTTATTGGGGTTTAGGGGCGCATCAACTGCCTAGGTTATACAGCGCCCATGTTTAATCCTTCCCTACTTAAATTACTGTGCTGTGATTTTGGGTAATAATTATCCCAGTAGATTAGACCAAATTATAAAATCCCAGAAACGTGCATTGCGAATTATTGATTATAGACGTTATGCATATCTTACAAATGAGTTATTTATCAAGTACAACATTTTGAAGTTCACTGAGACGGTGCAGGAACAAAACATATTAATTTTGCACAAATTGGTCCGTAATACACTGCCACATGCCATGGCTGACTTTTTTATCTCAATATGCAACACCTACTAATACAAGAATCATTCAATATTTCTCTGTACTATTTACCTATCGACAATATAGGCTGTATGCCATTATATACTCTGCACCAAAATCCTGGAACAATGTAATTTGCAAAATATTTCCCAGTATTGAACAGGTGCCGAGGAAAAAAGATGTGCTAAAGAAATGCATTAGACGTCACTTTATGGAATTATACAAATCAAATGAAAACTAAAGTCAGAATATAGTTCGTATAATTCACAAAGGTAACTTTAAAAGTTGTACCTTGCCATAGAGGTTATCAGTGTTGACATGCGAAAACATACAAAAGTATGATGTGTTTAAATGGACGTTTTTTGTGTTTTCTTTTGTGTTGAAGGATATTCACAGGTTTGTACACACCCATGCATATTCTGCATGAGTTATCTCTGTATGAATATGTTTTCATCACTTCTGCACTCCCCCTAACATTTTCATCTTGTGACCCTGGGAATTCGGTGGGTGTTACTAGCTTGCTACCTGTCCACTGCTTTCCCAGGGTTGCATTTCCTGTCTACTAATTGGTGGTGGTCTATCTGCAAGAGAAAAAGAAATAAACTGAAGGGATGCAAATTGCATTGGTATTATCACATTGTATCTCTTGTATCTCTTGTTTGCATCCCGAGGCACCCATGTGTTGGCTGCCCTGATCTACGGGCAGCTCACCAAGGGAAGCCCCATATTGAAAGACCCAATGGAGGTGCATACAGCCAAATGAGATAGGCTGCTGCTGCATATGATACGGGAACGAAAAAAAAAAACATATATATATATACATATACATAGGTACATATATAGACATATATACATACATATACATGTACACGCACACACATATATATATATATATATATATATATATATATATAATGAGCCATTGTTGGGATCATTTGGCTTGCCAACCAAAAATAGGCAATTCCCAATCACAGCTCACAGCACCTTAATCACATTAATAAGCATGGTAGTCCAACTTGTTTACCCCAAAATCATCTGAATGATGACCAAGAAAAACCAGCAGTTCTCTTTGTTTCTGAAATCAATGTTCCATTTTGTTCTTTTTGGTCAGTTGTTGGCATGCTTATTGAAACAGCAATTATTTGCAGTCATGTTCAAAGAATCTAATTCATCTTTTGGCAAATGAGTGCATACTTACCTGGAGAGGAAGATGCTCTGGATGACAAACATCTTTGACAATGCTATGTTTCAGTCCCTGGTTGCACATCATCTGTAATTTACATTCCCTCGATTCCCTTGGCTATTCCCTGTGTAAGGCAACATGGCTGTCCTCATTAACATTGAGGTTATCAATGCACATGCAAATTACAACAGCATTATTAAACAATTGATGATTATTGGGGTTTTAGGGTACGTCAACCCGATCAAACAATTACAATGCTGAACCCACCACTACTAAATGAAGGCCCATCATGGCCATACCTGCACCATGCACACCCACTAGCATTAACCCCATACAATCCATGCCTAATTTCCATGCCCCTATTGTACAACATATCACTTAAACAACTTGAACAACACATTATTTGACCAAATTCATTTATTCATTATTCTTTATAACATCTAGTTACCAGAAAGAGACAACCAGTGGGTGACAAATTGTGGAAACCATGCCCTACTTGCACAGCATGATGGCTTTCACTTGTTTCCTGGCTTGTAGTTTCAATAATTTCAGATAATTATATGCTGTTGGATAGTTTGATGATATCAGTAGGAAGTCTTCTTGGATATTTTGTTCATTGCTACCTTGTAGGTTGTTTGTATGTACATATGACATCTCCCTTTAAGCAGGCATGGATGAAGTTAAAAGTTCACATGTGTGTTATGCTTTGGCGAGTGAATATGGCGAGCTAGATATTGGTACGGGTGTAGAATGTTGGTGGATAGGTTCATTGGAAATTAGGATGCACTATTGGTTTGGGTGTTAAGTATCTTTTGATCCAGGTTTATAGTATAAACCCTTTTCATGCTTAATCCGGTTGTTCTCCTGTGGCTCTTATTCAGTCTGAACACTTTATGACTACGTCATGTGTATGTGCAACAAATCCGACCAGATCTATATACTTTATATCTATATGCATATACACGCACACGCACACGCATATATATATATATATATATATATATATATATATATATATATATATATATATATATATATATATATATTTATTTATTTATTTATGACATTTATGATAATTTCATGACATCAAACTGGTACGCTGCATTTGTTAAATGCAATCTTCAGGGGAATACATTAATTTTCCATGCCTGATCGGTTTGTGAACATATACTGCCAATGTTGTGTGACAAGTCGTTCGCAACCGCACTGTCTTAAAGCATCCCTCTGAATTGTGCAATCAATATGTTGTTGTGTTCAAGATCCTGATTGACTAGGTCATCTATTTCAGCCTTTTCCCTACGTCATCTATTTCAGCCTTCAGGACACTGACGAAACGTTTTCTGCTGCAGTTTCCTGAGCATCACATGCCAAGACCCAGGCAGCAACCATGCTGCCGCAGTCCTTCGCGCATCAGACCTGTGGCAAGAACAATTCGAAGGGAAGCTTAGTGCAGGTCTTGGGAAGCAACGCACTTACTTGATCTAAAGCTTTTAGTTTCCGTTTCGAAAACAACCGCGAATTATTTTCTGCGAACGCTTTATATGTGATGTTCATGATGTCAAACTTCCTTAGCAAAACCTCAATTGTAATCAGTCAAATCAGGAGATATCACCGCGGATGCATGATTGAATTGAATCACTTGTTGCACATGTTACAGGGTTCTGTACGTGTCGGTGGACGGCAGGCTGTCCTGGTGATAGCCGGCGATGGGGCGTATCCACTTGTCCCATGGTTGACGAAGGCGTACAACGGACCATTCGATCGTACTTCGGAGAAAGACCAGGCGAAGGAGTTCTACAACGCACGACTCAGAGCGGCAAGAGTGCTGGTGAAGCACACATCGGCCGCCTGAAGGCCCGCTGGCGTCGCCTTCTCAAAAGATCTGAACACGACTCCATATCCGTTCCATCCATGGTGTTTGCGTGTGCTATCATGCATAACATTCTAGGGCCCATCGTGAGCCGGTTCTGCCACGTTGGGTGCAGGAGGCGAACTTACTGGAAGCGAATGCGTTCCCTCGCCCACCCCCCCGCACGGATGCAGGCAAGGGCACCGGAATACGATCGTGGTCAGACCAGTGCCATGAGGGATTACCTTCCAAACCATTTCTGGTCCTCCCGTATGTGAATTTGTAAGTTGATGTGACACTTGGCAGGTCGTGGTCGGTTTGTAGGCTATTCGTTTTGATGGGCGCCTACATTCGTTTTACTGATTACTGACACTACTACTATACTGTACGACTGCACTGCTGTACAGTCGTAACGGTAGTATTGCTGCGAGTCGCGATGCAACATGTCAAAATGACAAATTTTGACAGTCAAAGTCAAGATTTATCAAGACAGACAGATTTATCAAGACAGACAGTCAAAGTCAAGATTTATCTTGACTTGTTGTATTTTACACATACCTGATTGTTGGAATGGTAATGTTGTATGCAAGCATGGTATGCAGTTCCGTCAGACCAAAAATGAACTTCAGGAAACATTCTGCATGGCTGGCCGAATTGTCAATTGATCATAGTCATGCTAGCACATAGTAATTGGAGCATTCCATGATTTGCACCAACGTTCCCGTATTTGCCAAATATAATCCCGTTTGTTCAGTAGTGATTTTCTTATCAATTATCCCGACAGTAGAAATGAGTATTTAAGCATACTTAGTGATCTCAGAGTTGCATAAGACAGATACTGCTCGCTTAGCTAAGTTATGTCGCCGTACGAAATGTGAGACGTATGCTGCGCCCGCTGTGGTTGCATCAATACATTTTAAACAAATGCACTTCTGTATTGTCAGGAACAGTTGATAAATAATTACAATATCTACAATCACTCCACACTCACTCAATCCTATCCGCAAAATCTCTGATGGACTGTGCGATGGATTCCCCGGCCCTCGTCAGACGAGGTAAGTATTGCGCTTGCAATTCAACGTAACGCTCAAAACTCGCCGCAAAGTCTGCGTCGGTACGCTGGCAGCGCGGCCTTCCACGAGGCGGTGGGGAAGCCGTCCCCGGCGGTGGTGTGGCAGCCGGCCCTGGCGGCGGTGTTGTAGCCGGACGCAGCGGAGGCGTGGCGGCCGTCCCCGTCGGTGATGTGACAGCGCGCCCTGGTGGCGGTCGGGCAGCCGTCCCCGGCGGAGATGTGTCAGCCGGTCCCCGCGGCGGTGTGGCAGCGCGCCCCTGCCCCCAACAGAAACATCATCAAGTAATAAAGTCATGGTGGTCAGACTTCATAACAGCCACAGGGGAATATCTGGTTAAAGCCTGTGAAGCGAATATACTTAAGCATGGACAGAATGATGCTCAATACCCTAACCAATAGTATATCCTAAATTATCCGGAAACTTTCTACCAACAACTTACCTAACTAGTATTTTCTCCTATCTATCTACCTACTAGCTCAATATATTTAGCCCAAGTCACTCATGAATTGAGTGACCAACACACAACAATCAATACGCATCAGACATCGTGGCCGGCCGTACGGCTGACGCCGCGCTAGACGGACGTGTTCGCGCAGCTCCGAGGCCTGGGGAGGACTGGTTGAGGACATCGAGGGAAAAAAAGAAGATTGGACCACAAGTGATTAAGATAAGTTTTTGTGTTTATGTTGTAGATAGCTTGTGGCTTTTAATCTGTGTGTAGGTATTATAATTTGGGTTAGGAAATTTTTTGTTCGTATATCTGACTTCGTCTTATGGCGAATATTGTATATATTAGATAACCTTGAAATTGTGACGTTCACGGTGTAGTTTCGTTCGCAAAATAAGTCTGTTTTTTATTTCGTAGATAGCTTGTTGCCTTCTTTCCTGTGTGTAGATATTATAAGTTAAATTAGAAAATACAAATTATTTCTTAACATAATTTATTTAGCCTTGTGGTGTATAGTTTTGTCCGTAAGTTAAGTCTTTGTTTTTTTTTGTAGAAAGCTTGTTGCCTTCTTTCCTGTGTGTAGATATTATAAGTTACATTAGATAATACTAATTATTTCTTAACATAAATTATTTAGTCTTGTGGCGTAGTCTTTTTTGCGTAAAAGCTTCCGACAGAGTTTAAGACTAAACTAGTGAGCTTTGATTACACTAGGTATATCTTCATATACTGGTGTAATTGTAGAGGTATCTAGGCTTTTTTGGATTATATTAGTATTTAGTTTCGTTTAGTTGGAGTTTGTAGCTGGTGGGAGTTCGGATAACTAAGATTATATTTGCTTAGTTTAGTTTGTGAAAGCAGATATATATATTTTGTCGTTTATTCAGTGTGAGTATTACTATATTTTTAGTCTTGTGGTGTAGACTTTTTGGTGTGAGTTCAAGATATAATTTGAGACTAAATTAGTAAGCTTTAATTACACTAGGTATACCTTCATATACTGGTGTAATTATAGAGGTATCTAGGCTTTGTTGGATTATATTAGTATTTAGTTTGGTTTAGTTGGAGTTTGTAGCTGGTGAAAATCGGGATAACTAAGACTACTTTGCTTAGGCTTTGTTGGATTATATTAGTATTTAGTTTGGTTTAGTTGGAGTTTGTAGCTGGTGGAAGTCGGGATAACCAAGATTACTTTGCTTAGTTTAGTTTGTGTAAGCAGGGACATATTTTGTTGTTTATTCAGTGGGAGTGTTACTAGATCAGGAGTTAAAGCACAATAACCTAGGTAGCTCTTCACTGCTTGGTTACATAAGTTGCTAGCTAGCTTTACAACTTGGTTAGTACAGGTTTACCTTAACTAGACTTAGTAATAACAGTAGCAAAAAAAGAGAGAACAAATGCAAGGTGACTGTGGGAAGTGTAAGTGTATGGGAGTCATTGGGGACTTGAGTAGGACAGTAGATATGTTAGCAAGGGAGGTGGAGCGCCTGAAACGTTTGGTGGCAGGGCCCCTCATAGGAAATGTCACCCAGGCAAGCCAGGTGCAGGAGTCTAGGAGCGATAGGGGTGGAGATAGTTTGGTCCATGATAGTAGAGAGTGGAAAGTAGCTAGGCGCCAGAGTATCAGACTAGATTTAAGGAAAATTGACAAAGGCATTGAAATTAATAATAGGTTTGAGATATTGCAAGAGAGAGATAATAATGCTGCTAGGGAAGAAGGTAGGAATGACCGGGTTGCTGAAGATAGAGAGGATGAGGTTTTAGTGATAGGGGACTCGAGAGTGAAGCATATGGATCGCACATTTTGTAGTAGGAACCCCAGCAAACGGACTCGTGTTTGCTTCCCAGGGACCCAGGTAAAGGATGTTGGAGATAGGTTAGAAGAAGTAATGAAGGGTAGTGGGGACAGTACAATACTAATTGTGCAGGTTGGTGTAAATGATGTAGAAAGAGCAAAAGCAGAGGAAACAATACAAGAGTATAGAGCTTTGATAGGTAGGTTAGCAGGAAGTAGGAAAAGAGGAATGGTAACATCCATCCTTCCTATGGTAAATGCAAGTATAGAGTGGTACTCGAGGGCCATTGGGCTGAATACCAGGGTGGCCAAGATTTGCAAGGAACTTGGGGTGGGGTTCTTGGATTTGTGGGGGGATTTATGGGGGTCGACTGAAATGTTTGCATTAGATGGGTTACCTTTGAGCAAGAGAGGAGTGGAATTGCTCAGCAATAGGTATGAAGAGGCTCTCAATAGGAAACAGGGAAACTAGGCAGGTCATGGGGGGGGGGATGTAGCTCATAAAGAGAGAAGTCTTGCAAGCAAGGCAAGGAATAGTTTATAATGTGTCAATGCCAGAAGTGTTAGGAATAAAATTGGGGAACTGCATGCATATATGTTGTCTGAAAAGCTAGATTTGGTATGCATAATAGAGGCATGGGTTAACACGCGCCCTGGAGGGCCTCTCGAAATTACGCGCACTGGAGGGGGGGGCGCGGATTCCGCCCACCCTAAGATCTCGGCTCCTATTAAAGCTGGAGGAACGAAATTCGCAGGATGGATGGGTACAGTGGTGAACTCTATTGTGTGCAAATTTCATGAACTTAAGTCAATATCTTCAAGGTCAAATGAGGTCACATTTAAAAAAAAAAAATCTTGTTTTGCGTGGCTTGGCTTGTTATTGTTATGAATCGCTTTGATTGTGTTTAAATGCTCCAAAATGGGCATCAATGATGTTTTGGAAATTATTAATGATGCAATACTAATTAATGATGCAATACTAATATGAATGATGCAATGATGCTAGACCCGACATTTGACCTCAGGCCACCTATATAGCAGCACTTTATCAGGTCAGTTACCTGTTCCAGTTACCGGAACCGGACCGCCCGCCCGACTGCTCCGTCGGGCAGCTCGGCGCAATCGGCTTCGCGAAGAAAGGAGTGAAGTACATGAATAAAGTATGGAAACGCAATGACAAACAGCACGCAATGACAAACAGAAGCGCATTTATGACAACATTCCAGTTGACCAAGTTTGGTTCCATTAACATGTCATGAACTTGACCTGACATGACCTCGGTGACCTAACCTGACCTTGAAAATATATAGCATATCAATATACATCAAACAAGTCGCTAGTGTTGCCAAGAACACTTCCCTTTTGCGGATATATGGGAAGCGCACCAGCGCCGATTTTTGTGGTCTGGCGCTAAGATTTTTTCTTACTCTAACTCGAAATTTTTTTTCTCACCCGATTTCCATTTTTCATTTTTCATTTTAACACGCGCCCTGGAGGGCCTCTGAGAATTACGAGCACTGGAGGGGGGGCGGATTCCGCCCCCCCTAAGATCTCGGCTCCTAGTAAAGCTGGAGGAACGAAATTCGCAGGATGGATGGGAACGGTAGTGAACTCTATCCTGTGCAATTTTCGTGACCTTAGGTCAATATCTTCAAGGTCAAATGAGGTAGACAAGAAGAGGTTGTATTGTGCCGCCTCCGCATTGGGCATACTTATGCCACTCACGGTTATCTGTTGTGCGGTGACGAGAAACCTCGGTGCACAAGATGTTGTGCACTACTGACAGTTCGCCATGTTTTGATCTCGTGCCCATTTTATGCTGAAGAGCGTAGACATCACTTTGGATCTGCACAGGTGGACTCACTTAATGATATTCTGTCTGACAACTCTAGCAATGTTCAACCCGGACAACTGATCGACTTCCTTTCTGATGTATCATTCTCGGTAATATATACTCCACACTGATATGCATTGCATGTAAAACCTATAACACAGTGGCATCACTTAAGCGGCCCTCAAAGTGTGAGGCTTGACACTCTCTAATTGTATTTATATGAATATCTTAGTTATGGGCGCAAAATGACCACAGCAGTCGACGCGCCCTAAAGCCCAAATAACTAACTAACTAAGGTCAAATGAGGTCAGATCGACAAAATTTTCCGGTTTTGTGTGGCTTGGCTTGTCATCGTTATGGATCGCTGTGATTGTGTTTAAATGCTCAAAAATGGGCATCAATGATGTTTTGGACATTACTAATGATGCAATGCAGATGCTAGACCCAACATTTGACCTCAGGTCACCTATATAGCACCACTTTATCAGGTCAGTTACCTGTTCCAGTTACCGGAACCGGCCGCCCGCCCGACTGCTCCGTCTGGCAGCTCGGAGCAATCGGCTTCGTGAAGAAGGGAGTGAAGTACATGAATAAAGTATGGAAAGGCAATGACAAACAGTACAAATGACAACCAGTAGTGCATTTATGACAACATTCCAGTTTATCAAGTTTGGTTCCATTAACCTGTCATGAACTTGACCTGACTTGATCTTGGTGACCTAACATGACCTTGAAACTATACAGCATATCAATATGCATCAAACAAGTCGCTAGTGTTGCCTAGAACACTTCCCTTTTGTCAGTATACTGGAAGCGCATCAGCGCCGATTTTTGTGGTCTGGCGCTATAACATTTTTTGATTTTAGCGGCCCCTAACTTGAAAAATTTTCGGCCGATTTCCATTTTTCTTGCTTTAAACGACGCGCCGTTCATTTCTAAGCAGGTACACCGAAAATCGCGTATATCGACCGGTAAAATCTGCAGTTATTTGCGAAAAACCGGAGGGGTGGGCGGATTTCGCCCCCCCCCCCTCCAGTGCGCGTGTTAAACGACGCGACGGTCATTTCTAAGCAGATACGCAAACAATTGCGTATATTGACTGGTACAATCTGGAGTTATGTACGAAAAAAGTGCGCGTGTTAATGAAAGCATTTTTGGAGACCACTTGCAAGAATTTGGTTGGTTGGTTGGTTATTGGCTTTACGACACGTCGACCGTTGAGTCATATAGCGTCGTCAATCTCCCACGCCGATTGGTCGCGGGCGAAGAGTAGCGACAGGTGAGATTCGAACCCACAATCTTTCGATTGTGAGACGAGCATCTTACCCCTAGACCACTCGGCCCCTGACTTGCAAGAATTTGAATTGACAGGCTACAACATGCATGCTTATCAAAAGAAGGCAAGGATAGGAGGAGGTATACTCTTGTATGTCAGACAAGTAATGAAATGTCATTCCATAGAGGATAGTGTATATAATGAAGGGGCATTATCCTTGTGGTTATGTCATTCTCAAGAATGGAACACAATTTAGGATTGGAGGATTCTATAGACCTCCAGACCAGAATGAAAACATGGACAGGTGATGCAGGAAGAGATAAGTAGGAGAGTGCAGGAGAGAACTGTTTTGTTGGGGGACTTCAACATAACAGGACTGGGAAGCAAAACTATAGGTCTGAACAAATCAGGAAGAAGTTTCATGGATTGTTTTGAGGAACATTTCCTCTTTCAAATGACACATGAACCTACAAGGGAAAATGAAATATTACATCTTGTGCTTACGAATGAGGAAAATTTTGTACAAAATGTGAACATAGGAGAAACCTTTGGTAATATTGATCACAACATTATACGCTTATCATTGTACATTGGAAGTGTAGGAACCAATAAGACATTGATTCCAAATTTTGCTAACGAGAATTACAATGAGTTCAGGATCTTCCTGAATGAAATGCATTGGGAAGACTTATTGAAGGGCTTAGATGCTTATGAAATGTGGATAATGATAAAATATAAAATTGGACGCACCCTTCATGGCTGACCAGGGAAGTGAAGCATTTACTGGAGTCAAAGAAACAGGCGTTCAAGGAACTAAAACATGGTAACTCTGAAGTAAACCTCAAATCATATAAAATAGCTAGAAATAAAGTTAGGAGGTGTGTTAGGGTATCTAAAAGACTGGCTGAAATCAAATTAGCTCGAGAATGTTCAGCAGATAATGCTAAGATATTCTTTAGTTTCTACAAATTTAAGGCTAAAAAGTGTAGTGTAGGACCATTGGAGGTAGATGGGGAATTAGCGGTTGATGATTGTGATATTGTGGCATCCCTAAGCCAGCAATTCTCATCAGTCTTTAGTAAAAATAATTCTGGTAGAATAGAAACAACTGAATCTTAAGCCATGACAGGTGATAGGTTGGAAAATCTTACAATAACTACAGAAGCTGTAGAAAAGCAGGTGCAGAATATAAAACCTAATAAAGCTTCTGGACCAGATGATATATATGCTTGGGTCTTAGTAGAGTGTGCTATAGCTTTAGCAGTTCCCCTAGGTATAATTTTCAGGCGGTCTATGGAATATTCTGAAGTGCCTGAATATTGGAGAAATGCAAATGTAGAACCAATTTTCAAAAAGGAAAGTATGAAGTGTGTAGGGAACTACAGGCCAGTCAGTTTCACCTCAATAGTTTGCAAGGTACTAGAAAATCTGAAAATCATCTTTGTGAATAACATTGAAGAAGGGCTGAGGAATAGGGTGTTCAAATTTGCTGCTGATCAAGCTGGTAGGAGAGGCAAACAGTTGTTATCAATCTAGAAATATTCAACTAGAATTGGAGGACCTAAAAAAGTGGGCTGATCAATGGCAGATGTCAAACAACTATGACAAGTGTAAGGTTATGCATCTGGGGTCTGGAGGTGAGACATTCAGATATACTATGGGAGGGAGGGAACTGGATGTTATTGAAGAGGAAAGGGACTTAGGTGTTGGTTTCAAAATACCTTAAAACAGAAAAACAATGTATATCAGCTAGGAACAGGGCACTCTGGGACTGCTGGGACTCATTAATAGAAGTGTGATATATAAGAGCAAGGAAGTCATGAAAAAACTGTACTTAGCATATGTGCGACCCCGCTTGGAATATTCTGTACAAGCATGGAGCCCCTACCTAGAAAAAGATATAGATATGTTAGAAAGAGTGCAGCACAAAGCAACTAGACTCATCAATTGAATATGTAACTTAGAATATGGAGAAAGGCTTGTGGCATTACATATGTACTCAGTCAAGTACAGGAGATTAAGGTGGGGACATGATTGAAATGTACAAAATTGTTAAAGGAGTAGATCGGGTCAATTTGAATGGCGCCCTTCGCTTTAGAGTATCACATAAGGGTCATCAATTCAGGTTAGACAAGTTGAGGTGTAAGACAGTTAAGCGACAACAGGTCTTCAGTCAAAGGGTTGTTGATCAGTGGAATGGGCTGCCTGCTGATGTTGTGGGGAGTTCCTCATTGAATCTATTTACAAGTAGGGTGGACACATTTTTTTTAGACAGGAACATCTTGTTTTGGGGTTACAATTTGTGATGGATGGGGGTGATATTTATGTTAAGTAAGTGTGCACGGCACAGTCCCTTTTAAGCAGGCATGGATGCAGTTTGAAAATTATCTATAAGGCATTCAATCCACATGTGTTAAGAGGGATCAGGGGAATAGGGCTGGATAGCTAGGGTAGATAGGCATTGACAGGTGTGTGGGATATTGGTGAACTGATTTCTTCAGGATGTGGGATGGTTGGGGTGGGTCTTTTTACCAGGCTTATGGTATCTTCCATTTACAGACTTCACTGGATGGGCCCTTGGGTCTCTTATTAAGTCTAACACTTTATAACTTTATATAGGTGTACCTAGCAGTGGATTCAGCACCTTCCTTCGCGATGTGATACTGATGAGATTGGCTATGGTAGCACAATGGGTATGATTGGGGGAGTTTGTAATTGTTGAGTGTGTTATGCAATAGCAAGTGAATGGTGCTAGATAGGCTGGGATATATAGCTCCCTAGGAAATTGAGATGAGGAATTGATTAGGGTGAGAGTATGTACATTTATTTTTATTTTTTTTTATAGTTATATAACCCAGGGGGGCCCCTTTTTTTTTTTATTCCTTTTTACTTTTTTTTTTCTTTTTTTTTTTAAAATAAAATCCCCAAAAAAAAGTACCTATCTAGCCCGACATATCCAGCATCATTCCATTTATATCACAGGGGGCGATAAGTCTAGGGGTAAGTTGCCTGTCTCACCATCGAAAGATTGTGGGTTCGAGTCTCACCTGTCGCTACTCTTTACCCGCGACCAAACGGCGTGAGAGATTGGCGACGCTACATGACTCAACGGCCGATGTGTTGTAAAACCAATAAACACCACCACCACCACCATTGATAGCACAATCTTCCACACCCATGCCTCATCAATAGTTATTGAACTCCATCCATTCCTCCTTGAAGGGGCATGCACAGTACACACATACTATCATACACATTACCCCATTCACCACAAATTAGGACTTAAAAAACAACTCTCCAACCGAAAAATTATCTACCCTATTTGTAAAAGCATTTAATGAGGGATTCCCTCAACATCAACAGGCAGCCTATTCCATTGATCAGCCCCTTTGACTGAAAACCTGTTGGTGCTTATATAATAACTCCTTCCAGTGAATTTCACCCAGGAAGATCCTGAACTCATTGGAACTGTTTTCATAAAACATTGAAATCAATGTGTTGATATTTCCTGCACTTCCAACATATAAAGAAGAGCGTATAATGTTATGGTCACTATTTTGGTCACTTGATATGATTTCAATCAATTTCCATTTATAGTATAGTGTTATAAATCAACTTGTGATGAACATTCCAACTCAATTCTCATTAAGACTAACCCTTAAATGATGTGAAGCATACCTATTTGTAGGTGCCAAGATTATAGGGAAATGCTGCATTCCCCTCAAATGGTGACAGGTATGATGTTAAAATTCACTTTTCAGGTTATTGTCTCCCCTAGACCCTGATGTGTATCATATCAATACAGACAAACATAGCATGCTTGAGGATAGCTGGATGGGCGTTCATGATGTTTTCCTGATGTATACTCATAGATTAAGATTCTCCTTGGATGGCCTTCAAGTCCTCCAATATTGAATTTGAATTTATCCGTTAAAGCGTGACGACTGGTTGAACTTTTCTGGAGGTGACCTTTCTTGACCTGCACCAACTCGTTGAGCCTAGATGACCTGACCTCAAAATGTTGACAACAAGCCAAATTGATGTGGGAAAAGGTATGCCAAATTTCGGCGTGCTGCCGCACGCCGTTCGTTCACAATCCACGGAAGACCTTAGGGGAGCGCCTATCACCCCCCCGAGACGGCGCAGGATAAGAAAACCATAAGGAAGTGACCTCAGATAATTTTGTGCAATTACACCTATATTTTTAGCGCTACTAATAACTTGTACCACAACAGCTACAATGAACCATCCTGCACAACCACATTTTCGTGTTAATGTTGACCACATTTTCGTGTTAACCACATTTTCGTGAAATATGGCGCACCACAACATAATTAACTGCTTTAAAGTTGCTCTTTGCAAATGGTTAGAGGATTTCGTTAAAAGGAACTGTTTGAATAAGTATAGCTTGTTAATTTTTGCATTTGGTAAACACCGTACAATGACCCCTCCTTAATCACCTCAGAAACCTTTAATCGCCCTCCTCTTCCCCTACGTACCTTCATAGGTACCTACTCTATTGTCTTGAAAGTCCTCAACATTCGCATTGATGGATCATCGAAATAAGTTCCAGAAAGCTCCGTAACTGTCCATTCACCTATCATAAATGTTTTTTTTTCGCTAGTGAACCACTGAACGAACACATTCATTTAAATTGCATGCATACGTCGCATTCACATTAGGCCTACCATGCTAATACATTGACGAAGCCAATAATGATCAGTTCATCATTCCTGCAGTCTCCAGAGGCTCCAAAAGAAATAACGCCTATCATATGAGTTATGCAAATATAGCTTCCGACTATTTCTATCTGAAAAATGTAACTTTAATTTCATAAATTACCACATTCTCTGTATATTTCACTTTTACTTACCGATAAGCAGCCGCTCACTTGTCGCTAGTGCGCCAGTTCTGCATCGACATACCAGCTGACACGCTTGATGGAATGTCTCCAGTAGAAGGACCCGTAACAGAAACTGCTCGTCTGTGAATGGTCAACACTTTTTCTAACCACTATGAAAAGTACTTGGTTCTCTGGCGTAGCAATTACGCTCCGGTCGAGGACCGGGGCCGAGATCGAATACTGAATACTGAATATCGCAGGGAAGCTTTGAAGCATCTGGCAACATAGGCGGATGCGATTTTAATTGTGGGTATTTTCGGAAAAAAATGCGTGTTTTTAACCGGATAATGGACAATATTGTCAAATGTGTTTCTTGCACGTACTTAAACCTGAAAAATCATTTATATCAAGCTAAACGCTTATTTTTTAGTTTCTCAGCACCCCATTTTTAATGTTACTAGCGTCGCCTCATCTCGGCTCGGTACCGGACCGAGCCGAGAATTGCATCATAAACAGCGTAATGGACGCCGGTGGAATATTGCAACGCTGACATGCAACCATGTATGCAACCATGCACCACGGTCACTCTGTCCAAACCCACCGCAAAATACCCGGCTCAATCGTATTCAGCTTCCCGAGCATTCGCTTTGTAACCGTCTTCGCTTTATATCCTGTTGAGACCGGTAGCTGTTCCGGGGCAGCTATTGATGTGATGCTGTTGCAGCTGCCAGAGGGCGAACAGCTGTCTAGCTGTGGGCGCTGAATGAGCCGTGACATCGGGCTGCTGTTGGCCCCACCTCCAGAACTTCAGTCACAGGATCAGGGCCACAGAGGGCAGACAACAGATAACGGGCAGATGGCACTGTGCCTAACAGTTCCGAAATAACATGGTTTCCACGGTGTGTGTCGGCCTATCTGTCACACAGCTCGTCCTCTAAGTTATATCGCACAACAATTCAAGTGCATCATCACTCCCATAGCACCGTCTGTGAGATTGTCGGCGTGACGTAAATATGTGACCAACGGTTGGCCAGCTGGCCCTTGATCAATGCCGACCCATCTGACACCGACAGCCATAAATATTTCATTTGGACAAAGAAAAACGCGCACTGCAAGTCAAGCATGGTGATGAAAACCACCAAGAACAAAAACAAAAATAAAATAGCAGGTTTACTTATAGCGAATGGAGCAGAACTTGAAACGCGGTAGCGTGGGGCCAACCGGATCCCAGGCGAGGAATTTTGTCGCATATATACGGGCCGTAGACTGGCTGGAACTTAGTACTCACTAGTAATTAAGAGCGAGGATGCTGAGCAAGACAGTTCTCGTTCAGCCACGAAACAAACCTCCAGCCGCCAGGCCGGGTCGGTCATTACGTTTTTGACACACCTGTAAGCGTGCACAAACGCACCCCAGTATCACGAAATACGCAATGAAATGTAGTGATGTTGCGCCCCACCTGGAGCTCTGGCGCTTCTGTGGCTTGTACTATCTAGGGAAACTTCGTCCGGACAGCGGGCACTTGGTACGAAATAACAGCTGCCAACTGCCCCATACTATTCAGGGGTTGTTGGCCGGGCGCTAGAGCAGCATGACCAGCGAGTTCACTCCCGTCAACTCCTCAGCGACTCCCTGAGCGCTGGGGACTTCCGCACATCACTGACCGGCGGCCGTACCACATGACACGCCACACCCGGCGGAAGTCACGAGGGGCCGTCGGCCGACCATCGGCACACAGACGCTGAATCTGCAACTTAGCGTGACGTACCAGCTACTGCGATGTGGCAAACAACAGCCGGCAAGTTCGTGCATATGCAAGCTATGACTTGGCTACTTAATTTGACAATACAGCTACCGCCAGAAGTCACCTCCGCTACAGTACATGTACGTTCATTCTTTTATCTCAACTTACCGATAATGCAGAGTGCCTACTCATTTTCAATGCCATTTCTTCGCGCTATGCTACTCAGTTTTGGCGCTCTTTTCCAGTGATGATCATCATTGGCAAATACAAATGATGTCATGTCAATTTTCCATACGGTGATACGGGGACGAGTAGTCTATGGGTAAGTTGCCTGCCTCACAATCGAAAGATTGTGGGTTCGAGTCGCACCTTCGCCGTGGGTTCGCTACTCTTCGCCCGCGGCCAACCGGCGTGAGAGATTGGCGACGCTACATGACTGAACAGTCGACGTGACGTAAAACCAATAACCACCACCACCGCACGGTGATACAACTTTTAGGAACATACAACTTTTAGTTAGGGAACAACTGGGCAGTGCTCATCTAAGTGCGGAACATAGCGCTGTGCACAGAAGCACCCCGCTCAAAGCCGATACTAAGTACATCACAATGTAGCTTTTCGCTGATTCTCCAACATCCCACTGCATTTAGTTTTCCTTTTGTTGGCAATGACGATCGGGAGAAAAAACCTTTTTCCCAGCTAATGACATACAAAAAACAGGTGACACGTAAGAGTCGCAGGCGAGGTGGGAGTTGTGTGTGACGCTTCACCATCAGGTGACACGTCAGATCCACGTGCGCTGTGTGGTACTCACAATGTGACGATGTCGGCGTTCGCGTTCTCCACGGCGATCTGCAGCGGATCTCGTCCGTGGCCATCTCTGATGCGTTGCTCTGCCTTGTGCTTCAGCAGCACACACACCTGGCCCATGTTGTCTGCCGCATAGGAGGCGCAGAACGGTGTGAATCATCAGTGCACACGCGTGGCCCATGTTGTCTGCCACAGAGGCCCATGCCCATGTTGTCTGGTCCATGCCGTGGAGCACACACATGAAGGTAAAGGACGGGGAGCCGGATTAGAGCCATACAATAACGCGACTCGTAAAACAATAAGCAGTAGAAGATAAAGAACATAAAGGCTTTCCGTTGAAATTATATAATAACTGTATACGCCAGCTTCACTGAAGATGGTCAATGCATCTGCATTATATGTTCATTATATATGAATGCCTTGTGAGCACTTACCACAATACTTTTCTTCTGACAATGAAAGCACTATAGTACTACTTCTACTGGCATACCACACATAAACCACATTAATCGGTGTTACAATGTTCGCGCAGCAGCGAGAAATAAACAACAGTGACAATAAACAACAAAAGCGATGTTGTTCAATCTTTAGCAAATACGTCGATCCATTCTTGTACATAAATCGGCTGAAGTATATCGAGAGTATTAATTAAAGGTCCTATCATTTACATAACTAAGTTAAACTAGACTAAGTTAAACTTATTATTAAACGTGCTATCGAGCATGTACTATTTTAGGGATGTTCTTGTGCGGTGAGGCGGTGGTGAACTTCGCGACGGGACTTGGGAAGGTTAACGCACGGCTGTCTGCCAGTCATTGACAGGAATCCGAAGAAAAAGAGACTTCGAATATCCTTTTCGTCTCCCGGATTTAACTGTGTAATGAACTCTGATTTGCATGCATTAGTGCGTAATCCTGTCAATGGAGGGTTAATTTACACTCTACTGGGGGGTTTCTCAGATAACACCCAAACCTTTCGATACCACGCTGAAATTCAATATGCCTTCTCATAATGTGAACTGCCTCTCCTGTAGCTCAGTTGGTTAGAGCGCTGGCCTGTAGTGCGTCGGTAGCTTAGTGGTTAAGCTGAGCGTCTGGCACGCCAGAGGTACGGGGTTCGATTCCTCGCGATGCCCGCCCTTCATGCCAGGGTGAGAGGCAGGCGACGCCATATGGTCTCAGCTGCTGAGTGCGTCGTAAAGCCATAATCCATCCATCCAGCGCTGGCTTGTATTGATCTCCCCTGTCCTGGCAAGACAGGGTCCGAGTCGTTTCACGCGCTCGTATCTAGCCCCAGGCTGGGAGGGTCAGTTTGTAATCGACAAGGCAGTGTCGGTGCATTAACGACATGTTAAACTCTCGGTCAAAATTATTCCGCTGAACTGGAACTCACGGATCGGGTGGTAGGGAAAGGGTTCACGTAACAAGCTCTGCTTAGCAACAGAACCCTGGTCCATAAGTCACCCCAGCAAGAATTCGGAATACATTGCTTTAAAAAAAAAACTAATTGACCAACACGGATGACGTAAAAAACACAGGATTAGTTTATGAAGGTCAAGAAGTTAAGGTAGGTCCAAGTCTGGTCACGATCTCGACTATGACCGTCGGTAGCTCAATGGGTAAGCTGGGCGTCTGAAAGATGCGGTACGGGTCTCGATTCCCCTGGTGCAAGCCCTTCCTGTCAGGGCAAGAGGAGGCGGTGTCACAGCCTCGGTTGTTTCGTGCGTCGAAGAGCACAACAACCGATCTCGTCTAAATGTAGCTTTTAGACGGATATTGATTGGTTATTCGTGCATAAACTTATTACGGTTGGGTCTGTTAGGTCTATACATACATACATACATACATACATACATATATATATATATATATATATATATATATATATATATATATATATATATATGTATGATTCGTTGATGATGACTGCGAGTTCGGCGTTGGTGATCTTCTTGCTTGTCGATTCAATTGATCGTATTATTTGCCTTGCCTCTTCGTTGTGTTTGTGCAGTATTTCGCCGTAGCTTATGATGGTCAGGATTACAATTTACACATCGGTCATCTCTGTATTTTATCGACGTTTCGTCTTAACCTAAGACATTTTCAAGACGGTATATTGGGAAAGTCACATTTATGAAATATACACACTTGATATTTATGTTTTAGGTAACAATTTCCGTGCGTTGTGTGAGTGGGCGCTGGAAGCACTGGAAATGTAAATTTCCGGAATTACACTGCAAGACACGTCACTGCGGGGGCTGTCCCTCGGAGAGTTTGAGTGTTCCACGCGCGTTGATTTGTTTGTTGATGGCTGCATCCATGTGTCTGATGTATATTGCCTCTAAGGCAATAAGGCGTGGTGGTTGCGAGTATTTTAGTGTTCTCTACCAATAGTTTCCTTGTCAGCGCTGTGTTGTGGTGTTCGTATGTATGAGAGTTGCCCGCCGTTTTGTAGGTGCATTGTGAGTCTTCGACTGAGTGTCGTGGTTGTTTTCCCCATGTATCCATTGTGAGGTAGGAATGCGCAGTCTCCTAAGGTGCAATTGTAGTAGTAGATCAGATTTGTTTGTTTGCGTGGCGATGGGTCATGTCCGGTATTGTTTTTCATCAGTAGTGATGCTGTAGTTGAGCTGTTGTAGTATATGCTCAGTTTGATCTTGTCTGCTGGTATTGTGGTTTTGCAGTTTCTCCGAATAATGTTTTGAGTGCCGTTTCATCTTGTTTGTATCCTGGTGTCATTGTGTTTCTGTGGAACAAGTGGTGGGTGTCACCGACTGCTGAGCTGGTTTGTTTTGTGCCGAGGTGTTTTGTGATGGCAACCGATATTAGTTGGTCTATGCGTGATATCGGATAGTTGTTATTTGCCAGTGTTTGTTTTACTTTTTTTTAGTTCGTGATGCATATTATGCCATGTGGAGCTGTTTCTAAGTGCACGGTGTATGCAGGATTTGATAACACTGTCCTTGTACCGATCACGGCCTCAAAGGGACCAGTGACTGACGAGTCGACCGCCTCGCACTCGTAGTTTCAAGCCATCAGCCCTCGCATGACAAGTTGCTGGCAGTGTCCGCCCTTCGCGCCAGCACCGGCGAGGCTATGGCGAACAAGGTGGTAGAGGTACTCATGGAGTGGGGTCTGGAGAAGCGAGTTGCTGCGCTCTCCTTTGACACGACCACGTCGAATACTAGAGTCCAGTCCGGATGTTGCATTTTGCTGGAGGAAACGTCCGGCCGGCCACTGTTCCACCTTGGGTGTCGTCACCACATCATGGAGCTCGTTCTGGCCGCCGCCTTCAAAAGCCGCCATGGTAACGTCGTCAGAACCCGGGATCGCGCTCTTCAAGTGGTTCCGAGACAAATGGCTGCATATTGTTCCTGAGGAAGCGGTGGTGTTCCAAAATTCACGCGTTGACCAGCTGGAAGAGTGGCGCGTACCGATGGTGGATGTGCTGAAGGCGGCAGGAGGAGCGCGGGACGACTACCGGGAGTTCGCTCTATTGGCGCTGGCGGTGGCCACCGGACAAGTGCCAGATACATTCCGGCGACCAGGCGCGCTATACCACGCAAGATGGATGGCGAGACACTGTGCGCGATCAATCGTCCCCGCCAAACCGTGGGTGAACGAGTCCTACCAGCGGGGCCGAGCGGTGGTTCAGAAGCTCACCGTCCTAAATGACGGAGCGGCACGCGGCATCAAACTGATCTTTGGCTTCAACACCGCCCGAATCAAAAACGAGGCCGAAAAGCAGTATTTGCTGTAGTTCGTCGAGGCCCATCTCCGCCTCCACTCCTGAACCCAGCTTGGCCTGCATATTGTGTAAATATAACGACAGACCCACCCTCCCGCAATGTGCATACCTATGTTACTTGTCACGTTTCGTCACGTATTTCTACGTTGTTCAAAACAAAAATGAAGCCAGAGATCGGGAAACGGGGAACATTCCTCAGCAGTTCGAATTTGTTGCCGACGTTTGGCAGACAGAAACTGGGAATATTCCAACGAGACGGACTTGCGGACCCAAAATCTTCTTCGATTCGAATGAAATTATATATTTGGAGGTTTCTCATCCAACGTCACCAAATGATAGATGATCCCGTTAAATCTTCGAACTTTTTTGCACGAACAAATTTTGAAAACTTCGAACAATCTTGAAATCTTGAAATCCGTTAAATCTTCGAACACATTTTTTTAAACACCCTAATATATATACATAGCAGGAGGGGTGGGTTTCGCTACCTAAGATCTTGAAATTTATTGGGCCGATTTCAAAACTGAATAGCTCAAGAGCTCTACTTGCTTAATCTGCACGCTTAGAATGCCAAAATTTACAAATCGAAGTCAGGAGGCAGACAAAATGTGGTTGTATTTATTAAAACCATTTGGGAGTGTGTTGGTATTTTACACCGGTAAAATTGCTCATGGATGGGTGTGAGTTATCCTTAATGGTCTAAAACATCACTTCATGTCCATACATGCACATATAAAACAACCAATTGCGTAGCCAGGAGCCTAAGGAGGGGATGGGTATGGTGTGTTCCTTGTGGATGGTCCCTTTCGCAGTCAGTGCCAAAAATACTTATTTTACCACTCTTACATAACATCAATACATACTGAGGTTTTGTCCAGCGATATCGCCAGGGAATAATTCTGAGAGGCCTGAGTGGAAAGACTACTATAATTATTCGCCATTGGGAAAATTTCCCGACTTTACCACTGCGTGTTATTTAATTTAATCGTTTGTCCTCAATTCACTCCTCCCACTCCTTGATCCGCTATTAGCGAACTGTCACGGTCAGCGAGCCATTGCTTGTAGTGGTTTGAATAGGATACGTCCTAGTTCTCGTCATCGCCCAGATCCGCTCCTGGGAAAGGCTTCTGGCTCCGCTACTGCTTGTGATGCATTACTATCGATTCTCCTGAATTCACCCCACCGTCCCAACTTTTCGATGGTAACGTAAATGATATCGCTTTGAGAAAACCGGTCACACGTTGCCAAATTTTTCGTCCCGTGGATCCGCCCCTGACATGATTAGGCTAACAAACATTTTCGAGGGTAAGTAAGTTAGCATGAACAGTTGAACCCCAAATTATAGTCACTTGAACAGCACAACAATGAAGGTATTCATACGCATGTGATGTTCCTAACTGTTCGCAAAAATATGTCTCAGGCGCATCCTAATATTCGCCTCTGGAGCCTCCTCTTGAGACGGTTACGAAATTAAAATTTTGGTACGAAGGAACAAAAAGAAGCTTGGAGACGGCACCGAAGCTCACGCTCCTATCTCGAAAGATTAGGAAACGGCAGGTGAAAAACCACAGGGGGAATCCAATTCCCCTCCCCCACAGGAATCGTGCTGAGCGCGCACTTGAGGGTCATGTGGAGCCCATTAGACGCACATTAACAAATGCATGAAACAACCGTACACGATACGGTCAAAAAATAGATAAGCGCAAAAACGAAAAAGCGAACGAAGGTCAGGTCAACATGTGAAAGGGAGATCTGAACTATAAAAATGTCTTTACGTGCTCTTTGTCAATAATTAGTAATTTTACTACCCAGAATGCATGTAACGACGAGTTCTCTTCTAATAGTGTTCCACGTTTCAACTTGATATCACGTCAAGTCACAAAGACTGAGACAGAAACAGGGAGACAGAGAGACAGCAAGACAGCAAGACAGCGAGAGGGACAGAGACCCACCCACACAGGTGGACGGATGGACGGATGGACGGATTAGCGGTTTCAAAATTTTATGCGTCTATTGGCGAAACAGGCGTTGCCGGTTCCACCTTTGATGGAATGCCAGCCAGGCAAACCGGGTGTAGGAGTCTAGGAGTGGGTTGGAGATAGCTTGGTCCAGGATAGTAGAGTGGAAAGTAGCTAGATGCCAGAGTACCAGACTAGCTGTAAGGAAAATTGACACAGGCGTTGAAATTAATTGAAAAAAAAACACAGGTTTGAGGTACTGCAAGAGAGGGAGAGTAATGCTGCTAGGGATGGAGGTAGGAATGACCAGGTAGCTGAAGATAGAGAGAGGGATGTTTTAGTTATAGGGGACTCGAAAGTTAGGTATATGGATCGCACATTTTGTAGTAGGAACCCCAGCAGACGGACTCGTGTTTGCTTCCCAGATGCCCAGGTAAAGGATGTTGGGGATAGGTTAGAAGGAGTAATGAAGGGTTAGTGGAGAGAGTACACTAGTAATTCTGCAGGTTGGTGTGAATGATGTAGGAAGAGCTAAAACAGAGGAAAAAATACAAGAGTATAGGATTTTGACAGGTAGGTTAGCACGAAGTAGGAAGTAGGAAGAGAAAGGTGGTAACGTCTATCCTCCCTATGGTACATGCAAGTGTAGAATGGTATTCGAGGGCCATTGGGCTGAATACCAGGGTGGCCAAGATTTGCAAGGAGCTTGGAGTGAGGTTCTTGGATTTGTGGGGGGATTTTTGGGGAGGACTGAAATGTTTACATTAGATGGGTTGCATCTGAGTAAGAGAGGAGTGGAATTGCTCAGCAATAGGTATGAGGAGGTTCTCAGTAAGAAACAGGGAAACTAGGCAGGTCATGTGGGGGGGGGGATGTAGCTGATAAAGAGAGAAGTCTTGCAAGCAAGGGAAGGAATAGTTTATCATGTTATATGTCAAGTGTTAGGAACAAAATTGTGGAACTGCATGCATATATTTTGTCTGAAAAGCTAGAGTTGGTATGTATAACAGAGGCATGGGTTAATGAAAGCATTTTTGGAGACAACTTGCAAGAATTTGAATTGCCAGGCTGCAACATGCATGCTTATCAAAGGAAGGTAAGGATAGGATGAGGTATACTCTTGTATGTCAGGCAAGTAATGAAATGTCATTCCATAGAGGATAGTGCCATAGTGAAGGAGTATAATGTTTGTGGTTAGATATCATTCTGAAGAATGGAACAAAATTTAGGATTGGGGCATTCTATAGACCTCCAGACCAGAATGAAAACATGGACAGGTGATGCAGGAAGAGATAAGTAGGAGAGTGCAGGAGAGAACCGTTTTGTTGGGGGACTTCAACATAACAGGATTGGGAAGCAAAACTATAGGTCTGAACATATCAGGAAGAAGTTTCATGGATTGTTTTGAAGAAAATGTACTCTTTCAAATGACACATGAACCTACAAGGGAAAATGAAATATTAGATCTTGTGCTTACTAATGATGAAATTTGTTTACAAAATGTGAACATATGAGAGACCCTTGGTAATATTCATCACAACATTATACGCTTCTCATTGTATATTGGAAGTGTAGGCGGTGGTGGATTTGTGCTTTAGGGCGCGTCGACTGCATTGGTCATTTTGCGCCCATGTTGGAAGTGTAGGAACCAACAAAACACTGATCCCAAATTTTGCGAAAGGAAATTACAATGAGTTCAGGATCTTCCTGAATGAAATTCATTGGGAAGATTTATTGAAGGTCTTAGATGCTTATGAAATGTGGAGAATGGTAAAATATAAACTATTTCAAGGTCAGGATAGGTTCATTCCCAATAGGCAAATTCGATTAACCAGGGTTTAAGCACCATTCGTGGCTGACCAGAGAAGTAAAGCATTTACTGGAGTCAAAGAAACAGGCATTCAAGAAACTAAAAGATGCTAACTCTGAGGTAAACCTCGAATGGTATAATATAGCTAGAAACAAAGTTAAGAGGTGTGTTAGGGCATCTAAAACACTGGCTGAAATTAAATTAGCTCGAAAATGTTCAGCAGGTAATGCTAAGAGATTCTTTAGCTTCTTCAAATTTAAGGCTAAAAAGTGGGACCACTGGAGGTACATGGGGAATAGTGGTTGATGATTATGCTATTGTAGAATCCCTAAGCAAGCAATTATCATCAGTCTATACTAAAGATAATTCTGGTACAATAGAAACAACTGAAGGTTATGCCATGACAAGTGACAGGCTGGAGGATCTTACAATAACTACAGAAGCTGTAGAAAAGCAGTGGCAGAATATAAAACCTAATAAAGCTTCTGGAACAGATGATATATACGCTAGGATCTTAGTAGAGTGTGCTAAAGCTTTAGCAGTTCCACTAGGTATCATTTTCAGACGGTTCATGGAATATTCTGAAGTACCTGAGGATTGGAGAAATGCAAACGTAGTACCACTTTTCAAAAAGGGAAGTATGAAGTGTTTTGGAAACTACAGTCAGTTTGACCTCAATAGTTTGCAGGGTACTAGACAATCTGGTTAAACAGAATGTTCAGATTCATCTTGATAGGCACAACCTTTTAAGGGATACTCAACATGGATTTCGATCTCGAAGGTCTTGTTTAACTAACCTATTGGAGTTCATGGAGTATGTTACTAAAGAAGTAGACAATCAAAGCAGGATGGATGTTGTGTACTTGGACTTTGGCAAAGCTTTTGATAAAGTTCCACATGGAAGGCTCATTCATGAACTACAGCAACATGGGATTGTTGGAAAAGTTCCAGGTTGGATTGAAGCATGGTTGAGGGGAAGGAAACAAAGGGTAGTGTTAAATGGCTGTAAATTTGATTGAGAGGATGTTCTGAGTGGAGTACCACAGGGCTCTGTTCTAGGGCCACTTCTCTTTATCATCTTTGTGAATAACATTGAGGTAGGGCTGAGGAATAGAGTGTTCAAATTTGCTGATGACATCAAGCTGGTAGGAGTGGCAAACAGTAGTGATCGATCTATAAATATTCAACTAGACTTGGAGGACCTAAAAAAGTGGGCTGATCAATGGCAGATGTCTTTCAACTATGATAAGTGTAAGGTTATGCACTGGGGTCTGGAGGTGAGGCTTTCAGATATACAATGGGACGGAGGGAACTGGATGTTATTGAAGAGGAAAGAGACTTAGGTGTGTTGGTTTCAAAAGACCTTAAAGCAAAAAAACAATGTATCTCAGCTGGGAACAGGTCCCTAGAATGCTGGGACTCATTAATAGAAGTGTGAGATATAAGAGCAAGGAAGTCATGAAAAACTGTACTTAGTATATGTGCGGCCCCACTTGGAATATTCTGTACAAACATGGAGCCCCTACCTAGCAAAAAGATATAGATATGTTAGAAAGAGTGCAGCGCAAAGCCACTAGACTCATAAGTGGAATAGGTAACTTAGAAAAAGGAGAAAGGCTTATGGCATTATATATGTACTCACTCAAGTATAAGCGATTACGGGGGGATATGATTGAAAGGTACAAAATTGTTAAAGGGCTAGATAAGGCAATTTTAATGATGCTCTTCGGTTCAGAGTATCACATAGGGGTCATCAATTCAGGTTAGACAAGTTGTGGTGTAGGACAGTTAAGCGACAACAGGTCTTCAGTCAAAGGGTTGTTGATCAGTGGTATAGGCTGCCTGCTGATGTTGTGGGGAGCTCCTCATTGATTGTATTTAAAAATAGGGTGGACCATTTTTTAGACAGGAAAATCTTGTTTTCGAGTTCTAATTTGAGATCGATGGGGTGAAATTTATGTTAAGTAAGTGTGCACGGCACAGACCGATACCTGTTTGTCCGCTCATTGCTGACTTCTGTGCAATATACAAAACCGTGCCCGTACTGCACTGTGCCTCCTCACCTCCCAGATGATGCCGTCTATGACCTGCCGAAAGATCAGCTTGCACATCGTATCGAATGGTAACAACTATCACGTCAGGGCAGGGCAGGTGCGGACAGATCTTGCCCGGCCGGAACCGTGCCCGACTGAACATTCCACGCGGATAACTCCGGCAGGCCGGTTCGTCTGGATGCACGGATGTACAGGATGCACAGATGTACATGATGTACGCAAGTCGATATGGCCTGACTGGGCCGTTGCGGAAGAACCTGGCAGTGTCACCACACATCATGCTTACCAGCTGTGGGCCAACGTGGTCTAGCATTGCGTGTCGCACCAGCATCGTGCATCGTCACAGGCAGACGCTGCTGCTGCTGCTGCAGCTCCTGACACTGCCCCCAAGGAGGTTAATATCATCGTGCAGAAGTGCGTGGCATGTAAGTGCGTAAGTGCGTGGCGAGAAATGCCCACCACTGTCGCTCTGAGAGCACGCTACTGTCCATACTGGCTGATAACAGTAACGTCCCTGGGGCAATTACAGTGGAGAGAATACCAACCATCAGAGGAAATGGAAACGATGGCGATGAAGCTCCCCGGGAGTATGTAGTGTCACCAATCAATCTCGTTCCCACACCAATCACAAACAGGGTTGGCCAAACAAGTTGAACCTGTATTTTTGGCATCCAAAACATCATCTTCTCCATGGAAGTATCCTCTGATTTTTCTCCTTTGTAGGCTTAATGGCACTGTTTGACAATTAATTGCTCTGTGATAAAGTGTTACAGACTTACTGAAAAGTGCAAGCTGTTTGTGTTCTGATATCACAGGTTAGAAAAAAAAATCTCCGTATTCGATGGTCCAAAATGTTTCCTTTCCACATCCAGGATTAGAGAGCGCAATCCCAACCCGCTTGATTTGGAAGCGCATAAGATATAAACGGCTTAACTGTTCGCGAGTAAAGAAGACACCCAGGGTCTGATCCGGACTCCTGAAAGTGGTCAGCTACGCCAACCATGTTGAATGCTGAATCAGTATCGCTACGTCGGCAAACAGAACCGCTTCGGGTTGCGAGATAGCTTCGTGCGAGCCGGGACTCATTCTCGCCAAATAACACCGGTGTGGGATAGCAAAGGACAGCACCACACGAGCTGGGCAGGACAAGTGGTCTACGCTGTTACATAGCAGCGTCACAAGTGGTCTACGTTTGCGATAGGTGACTGTCATACCTTGGTTTGTCCCATTCGTAGTGATAGCTTGTGTCATTCGTACGAATATTATCTACCACTACAATGTCGTACTCTATTCAACCGACGACTACCCACCAACAGTTCCCTGGCTGTGTAACGTACATGAGGACATTTTCGTGAGTGCAAATTTGGAATATCAGTGCATTTGAATGCCATACAGCAGTCGAGTTTATTTGAATTTAAGTCGTATTAATGCATCAACTTGTAGTCGCTATGTTGGCGTGACCTAATCTCCGACAGGCAATTAAAATACATCATGTCGTACTCTGATTCGCCACGAAGCATAAAATAATAATATGTGTTTCGAAGTGATGTCATAGGCGCAATAGTAGTAAAGGGTAACCCAAATACATAACTATAAATATTTCGTAAAATCCGACCTTTGATTAAACCTACACGGTAACCAATCGACTTGAATACAAAGCATGGTTGTCAATTGAAAGAACGGGTGATTCGAAATACGCCCGATTTTATTTTGCGTCTAAAGCATGTTCGCGCTGAAATAAAGAAGAAACAGCCCTATCTATTTAACGAACACATACAAAATGGAACAGGACATCCCAGGTAGGTGCAGCATGAAAAAATATATCCATTTAAAATTTGTTCACTCCACCCGAGCGCCGCTATGACCGCTCCCTGAAGCGCATTTGGTCCCACCAAAGTACGTCGGATTGTTGTTGTTATGTTAACCGGTGAGGCGTTTGATGCCATACACAACATTTTAAGCACATGCTTGCTGGCCTGCATGACATGTGTGGCAGTATCTCAGTCATCCAAAGCACGGAGGAGGGTACAGAGCAGACCTAACAAGGACGCTGCGAAGTGTTCTCCAGCTTCTCCATGGGCAGGCCTGGCGATTTTCACATGGCATTTGCCCTTCTCATCAGCGTGGCATTTAGGCACGGAAAAGGAATGTATATTATTTCATCACTTTGGTCTGCCTGCACTGGCTATATATCTGCTCTTGAGCTACTTTGGGATTTTTTTTTCCAGATAATACTTGGAAATGAGTGCGTGCAATCAACCTGCAAGGATAGTCGTTGTGCAATAGAACAACAGATATTCGAAGAAAATCAGTAATATTCGCCGTATTTCACATAGAGATAGCAGGCTTTCGACTAGTTTAGTAAGTATTAACAGCTTGCATCCATATTCGAAGTTTATGTTGAGAAAAAGTGACAAATGGCCCTGATAACAAATACCTCTGCTAGATGTCCATCTAATGGCGCATAACACAGGGTATTTCATCGCAAGACTGAACCTTAAACTGATGGCTGTCAATATCATCCTTCCCTACTCGTTTGCTCATCCAATGCAGACGAAAAGTTCTGCTTTTGATTCCAATATGCTCAAGACACAGCGGGATAGGATCAAACAGAACCGCGTACGAACGAGGGATGAATATAGGTTTTATTTTTAGAGATAATTAACAATTACCAATTAATAATTAGTATCGTAGACCTCAATCAACATATTGCAGTAAAATCACAATCAATTGTCAGAGCCATCAATGGCGATCGAGACATCAAGTTAACGTATTCGTGGTAAGGCATGTATATTCAGCCAGACGAAGAACTTCCATGTGAATGTTATACTTGACGAAGCTCTACTTTTGGTTCCATCAACCTGTTGCACCGTGACACGGTCGGTCTTGCCGAGACACATCCGGATGATATGGTCCGACTCATAAAATAGCTTTACCTTCACCTTGACTGCGTCCGACACCCTCAGAAATTGCCTCGCTTCACAGGCAGCGCGGTCAGCGAGAGTGAGCAGCGAGCACTGGGAATCCAAACACGGCACCAGCCCTTGTTTGTGCCCTTCCTGATATTTCACTACATTCACAGATTTATATTTCGCGATGCAATAAATGGTTGTGCGAATGGTTTCTCGGCGCTCAGAATGTGATTGCTATGTTGTGGATGCCCATCTCTCCTTGTAATTCGTCATAAGGTATATCTTATAAATCATCTACTACCACAATTTGGAGATATTTCTGCCATTTTTGTTTAACCCTTTACCTCACAACGAGTTAGAACACTTGTGCAACACAACACTCAAGACCAGATGGCTAACATTCTCATCCCATCACGTGCGTCGAACATCAATAGCCTTGTATTTCAGTAATATACCGTTCTAAACACATATTTAAACAGGCTACCATAAAATAGCGCAAAAACAGTCATGCATGTCCAATTTATAACGGATACGTAGAGCTTTAGGGCCAAACCCGCATTTTTCTTTTTTGCTTATACAAGTAAGCTATCAAACTTAATTTCTGTACTTTTCAAATAGCATTGTGACTGTCCGGAAAGTTAAAGTAGGTCACGTTGTCACGATTTCAAGTAGCCCGTAAACTAAAATTTCGAAATAGCCAAAAGATGCAGTGGGTTCACCGATATATACCTTTGCACACTTTGTATTGTTCTTCATTGAGCTAAAGACCTCAAAAGACACCCTTGTTAGGCGAGATCTCATAAATGCCCGAGGCTAGTAACTCCTTGACTGCTGACCTGATCTTTCTTTTAAAAAAGGTACAGCTGGATTCGGTGTATCAGATAACTCCAAACAATCATTTTCATCAAAATATAAAATATTTGGTGATATTTTGGCCCTTTCTTTCACTTGTCGATTTGTCGTGGAATGGGCCTGGGGTATACACACAACTTACACAATACTGCGTTATGCACACAACTTCCACGATACTATGGTATACACATACATTTCACAATATTGCGGTATACACACAACTTCCACAATACTGTGGTATACACACATCTTCCACAATATTGCGGTATACAAAACTTCCACAATTCCGGTATACACACAAATTCCACAATACTGTGGTATACACACAACTTCAACACGGTATGCACACAACTTCAATAATAGCGTGGTATACGCACAACTTCCACAATACTGCGGCATACATACAATTTCCACAACAATGCGGCATGCGCACAACTTCCATAATATTTCGGTATACACAAAACTTCCACAATACTGCGGTACGTACACAACTTGAACAATACTGCGGTATGCACACAACTTCAACAATACTGCGGTACGCACACAACTTCCACAATACTGCGGTTTTCACACCATGTCCACAATGCAGTAATAAATTATTCGTGAAATAGGGTGGAATATACCACTTTTTGAACGCCGAATTGACATCTCTACCAACGGAGTATCGACATCGTGCTTCGTGATCAGTCGTGATGAGGTCTTCATATCTAATTTCTAACAGTATTTTGTTGATAAGTAACATGATGATACTTATCATTGCAGATTATGGTGCACAAACATCTCTTAGCACAAATCCAGGATTACCTATAATGCGATCTGTTATACAATATCAGTTGATAAGGATAGTTATTTTGTTTCATTATCGATAAAATAGCTGGCCTAAATTAGGTATCTGATAACAAAGGACAAAGGTGCACGCATAAGTATCCTGTTGGATCAAAATTGTGTTTGTAGAACTTATAAGTTATGCTAAGGGACATAGTTTGCATGGCGAATTTCGACATCCTACTACACCAGTTTCGACATCTCACACCTAACGAGAAAAAAAAACATTATTTTAACACTGCCACAATGCAGCATCCGGTCGGATGGTTGGCGCGCCAGTTTGGACAACTTAGAATGACAGACGGCGCACATCGTCACGCTCAATGCTCGGCCTATGTTTGGAAGTCAACGACACGTCAAAATAAACAGCGGATAGTGCGCGTCGCACCACGTCAGGGGTGCCTTTGGTGGCTAGTGCTGGGGCTACGCGGGGAGCGAGTAACGCTCACACCTGCAGCACACCAACGGAAGTAGTGGAAAAAGCATGTGATGCATGTAGGCTAGCATCAATAGTGACTCTGCAATGGTGACCATCTGAACAAAATAATCGGGACACACCATCTCGGCAGATGCAGTGTTCAACACAGGCGCCAATGCAGTACCATTTTGCTTGTTCCTCCAGCTCCAGCTGGTGTCTGGTGGACTATTTGGGCTTTAGGACGGGTGGACCGGATATGATGAAGTGGGGCATGGTCCGACAAGATATACCGATCTCTCTCTCTCTCTCTCTCTCTCTCTCTATATATATATATATATATATATATATATATATATATATATATATATATATATATGTTTATATATATATATATATATATATATATATATATATATATATATATATATATATATAATATATATATTATATATTTATATATATATATATATGTATGTATATCGGTCGGTATATTATTTCGAATTGTGCCCCGTTTGATCATATCCGGAAAAAACAAATGGGAAACATATCGTTTTGTAGGCATATGTAGAAGTGTTGTTTTATATACTGTTGAAGGGGCAAGTGCGCCCTCAATGTTGGCTTTGCCCCCCCCTGCATAATTTCAACTTCAACACGTTACCCTATGGTGTGTCCACCCCCGCCCCCAATCCATGTGGGTCCGTCTTCATGTATTGGGCCCCACCCCCAATAATTTTCGGAAATGAACGCCCGATGGTACAAGCTATTGAATGTAACAACGATGTTGTTGTTATAGATCATCCTCCTTGTGATTTCGAGTCTCCGTATAAGTTGCTTGTTGTCTGGCTGGTGTTCATTGAGCATAGATCTAAAGTTGTACATTAATTCGGTATATTCATCGGACATGTCGTTTCATGTTTCGTCCATCGTTGGACATCTGCAGGAAGTACTTACATATAAATTACCAAGGCTATAGAACACCAGGTAGAACGCTCCGCTTCCCAAAAAGGGAGACGCTTGAGAGGACCATCAATTCTATAAACTTGAGCCGACCAATCAGCGTTTGACGACCTCCGCCGATCGTGGCAATAGTAAAGGCTGTAGGGAAAAACTTGTGGAAGCTATTATTCATATGTGATTCCTTTTTTTCGTGCTAATTTTCTACAAAGACATTCTTGCTACTTTAATCTTGATCTTTAATACTACTTTATCACAATGTCACCGCTGACAGGGAAACACATTTGGTATTTGTGTGAATGTCACCGGTTTCGCCGCACTAAAGACAAAATGTGTTCGTTTACCATTGTCACGACCGACGAAGGTCGTCAAACGCTGATTGGTCGGTTCAAGCGTCTCCTTTTTTTATTGGACTACAGTGCTGGAGCGCACCCCCCTGTAAATTACCAACACAGAGTAATACATAAAAACAATCTACATTCTCGGTCTTTGAAGTTATGGGTATTTCAGTTGAAGGTTAAAATTTTCATTCAAGATCACTGGTTATTTGAGAATTGAGAATTGTCATTTCATCAGTCGTTTGAGAATTGTCCCGGCACGTGCATTAAATTAATTGCATCTGACATTACGGAGCGACAAAACATTCAGTGCAAAGACTGCGTCGGGGCGACCTAGTTTATGTTGGTCCATGGCCCCAGAGGGGGGTCCAACATACAAGACCAGGGTACCACGTGCACTAACCTGTCCGTTAATGAGATGGGCCTTCTCCAAGGAACGCAATCTTACAAACGAAGCCAATTTCAGCCTCCATCTTAATTGTTTGCAAGAGTTTCAAAGACTTCACTTGATTCAGGGCACTGATTATGTTAAGCTACATGTCAAAAGATGTTCCGTGAAGTGATGCATTGGTTATGGTATGTTGGAACGCACCAAAGTTCCCAGTTTCTCAGATAAAAGGCAAAATATTCAAAATATTGAGGCATAAGGCCTTTGATTTCATCGGTCAGGTGCCACTTTGCAAGTGGATATATACCATGGCATACTTCGCACAAAGGACAGTCTGGTGTAAATAAAATCAATTAAAAAAGAGCTATGACAAATGGGTCCTGGATTGATGCTTGCCATCACACTAGTGAGCTTTAATTACACTAGGTATATCTGCATATACTGGTGTCGTTGAGTATCTAGGCTTTTTTGGATTATATTAGTATTTAGTTTGGTTTAGCTGGAGTTTGTAGCTGGTGGAAGTTGGGATAACTAAGATTATAAGTATAATAAACTAGATAGCTCTTCACTGCTTGGTAACATAAGTTGCTAGCTAGCTTTACAACTTGGTTAGTAAATGTTTACCTTAAATATACATAGTTAGTAATAACAGTAACAAAAAAAGAAGAAAAAATGCAAGGTGACTGTGGGAAGTGTACGTGTATGGGAGCCATTGGGGACTTGAGTAGGAAAGTAGATATGTTAGTAAGGGAGGTGGAGCGCCTGTAGTGTTTGGTGGCCCATTTGATGGCCCATCATATGAAATGCCAGCCAGGCAAGCCAGGTGCAGGAGTCTGGGAGTGATAGGGGTGGAGATAGTTTGGTCCATGATAGTAGAGAGTGGAAAGTAGCCAGACGCCAGAGTACCAGACTAGCTTTAAGGAAAATTGACAAAGGCATTGAAATTAAAAATATGTTTGAGGTACTGGAAGAGAGAGATAGTAATGCTGCTAGGGCGGAAGGTAGGAATGATCAGGTAGCTGAAGATAGAGAGGGGGAGGTTTTACTTATAGGGGACTCGAGAGTGAAGTATATGGATCGCACATTTTGTAGTAGGAACCCCAGCAAACGGACTCGTGTTTGCTTCCCAGGGGCCCAGGTAAAGGATGTTGGGGATAGGTTAGAAGGAATATTGATTGATTACTTGGGTTTAAGGGCGCGCCGACTGCAGGGTCATTTGGCGCCCATAACTAGTTTAGAAGGAGTAATGAAGGGTAGTGGAGAGAGTACAATAGTAATTGTGCAGGTTGGTGCAAATGATGTAGGAAGAGCAAAAACAGAGGAAACAATAAAAGAGTATAGGGCTTTGATAGGTAGGTTAGCAGGAAGTAGGAAAAGAGGAATGGTAACATCCATCCTCCCTATGGTAAATGCAATTATAGAGTGGTACTCGAGGGCCATTGGGCTCAATACCAGGGTGGCCAAGATTTGCAAGGAAATTGGGGTGGGGTTCTTGGATTTCTGGGGGGATTTCTGGGGGAGGACTGAAATGTTTGCACTATATGGGTTACATTTGAGCAAGAGAGGAGTGGAATTGCTCAGCAATAGGTATGAGGAGGCTCTCAATAGGAAACAGGGAAACTAGGTAGGTCATGAGGGATGTAGGTGATAAAGAGAGAAGTTTTGCAAGCAAGGGAAGGAATAGTTTATCATATTTCTATGTCAATGCCGTAAGTGTTAGGAACAAAATTGGGGAACTGCATGCATATATGTTGTCTGAAAAGCTAGATTTGGTATGCATAACAGAGGCATGGGTTAATGAAAGCATTTTTGGAGACAACTTGCAAGAATTTGAATTGACAGGCTACAACATGCATGCTTATCAAAGAAAGGCAAGGATAGGAGGAGGTATACTATTGTATGTCGGACAAGTAATGAAATGTCATTCCATAGAGGATAGTGCACATAATGAAGGAGTGGAATTCTTGTGGTTAGATATCATTCTGAAGAATGGAACAAAATTTAGGATTGGGGCATTCTATAGACCTCCAGACCAGAATGAAAACATGGACAGGTTGATGCAGGAAGAGATAAGTAGGAGAGTGCAGGAGAGAACCGTTTTGTTGGTGGATTTCAACATAACAGGATTGGGAAGCAAAACTATAGGTCTAAACAAATCAGGAAGAAGTTTCATGGATTGTTTCGAGGAAAATGTCTTCTTTAGCTAGTTAGTTATTTGGGCTTAAGGGCGCTTCGATTGCATTGGTCATGTAGCGCACCCCCCCGAAATTTTTTTTTTACAATGATACATGAACCTACGAGGGGAAAATGAAATATTAGATCTTGTGCTTACTAATGAGGAAAATTTTGTACAAAATGTGAACATAGGAGAGACCTTTGGTAATAGTGATCACAACATTATACGCTTCTCATTGTATGTTGAAAGTGTAGGAACCAATAAGACATTGATTCCAAATTGTGCTAAAGGGAATTACAATGAGTTCAGGTTCTTCCTGAATGACATTCATTGGGAAGACTTATTGAAGGGCTCAGATGCTTATGAAATGTGGAGAATGATAAAAGATAAACTATTTCAAGGTCAGGATAGGTTCATTCCAAATAGGCAAATTAGATTAACGAGGGTTAAGCACCCTTCATGGCTGACCAGGAAAGTAAAGGATTTACTGGAGTCAAAGAAACAGGCATTCAAGAAACTAAAATATGCTAACTCTGAGGTAAACCTCAAATCATATAAAATAGCTAGAAATAAAGTTAGGAAATGTATTAGGGCATCTAAAAGACTGGCTGAATCAAATTAGCTCAATAATGTTCAGCAGGTAATGCTAAGAGATTCTTTAGCTTCTACAAATTTAAGGCTAACAAGTGTAGTGTAGGACCACTGGAGGTAGATTGGGAATTAGTGGTTAATGATTGTGATATTGTGGAATCCCTAAGCAAGCAATTCTCATCAGTCTTTACTAAAGATAATTCTGGTAGAATAGAAACAACTAAATCTTATGCCATGGCAGGTGATAGGTTAGAGGATCTTACAATAACTACAGAGGCTGTAGAAAAGCAGGTGCAGAATATAAAACCTAATAAAGCTTCTGGACCAGATTATATATATGCTAGGGTCTTAGTAGTGTGCTAAAAAAGATTTTATTGATTTCTAAACTGACCAGCTAGGTATTAAGCTCAAAACTGTTGTGCGCACGAGCCTTTTTCTCGATTTCCTAGGAAATTAGACTGTCACATGACTATTTGGTATAAAGAGTAACTTTTTTGAGGTTTGGGACCTAGCTTATGTGGTTGTAAACAGCTAGCAAAAATTTGAGTGTAAATGCCCCATTCCTTTTGCAGGTATGCTTAAAAAACTGGAGGGTGGCTTTCGGACGCAGCGCACAGCGCCATCTGGATTTGTCATGGCCTAAGGCAGTTTTATAGAAAAATGATTGTTCCATAGCAATTGCATTGGGGTCAAATATATTATTACAAAGTATAAAAGAGTTTGGTCAAAAAATGAAGAATTTGGGTCTGCTGGGTACAACCTCCCCTTAACCCAGATGGGCCCCTGTGGCTCTTATTAAGCCTTAACACTTTATGACTTTATGAACCAGATACGAACAACGCTGGGACGATCCCCAACCACGTGAGCATGCGCAATTCATATGCTATGGCACCTGTTTCTTCAACTAATAATAATAACAGGGACAAATGAGTCAGCTGGTTGTCACACACCAGGTATGAACAACCCCACCCACTGAACTACGACCAGCTGAAGAGAACCGGCGCCTCCACCCACCAAGCGGCAAGGCTGGAGAAAGAACAGCATCTATCCAATGATTCCATTCGACGCTAGTCCAGTCCCTCCTACCTCTATGCATAGAGAACGAGCAGTCGGACACACAAAAGTTGCGACGCTTACTCACGACCGTCTGTATCATGCTTTGCATACCTTTACTGGCATACTACCGAAACAACAGTATTACCAGCTTCTCGATGAATAAAAACAACTGAAACAGTAACAATAACTATGGCAATAACAGCATTACAGACACCAGAGATCGCAACCAGAACAGACATTTCAAAAGAACAAATTTGGTCCACCGTTTGGAAGCACCCACGAAGATAATATACATTTTTGTTCAATCTGCACTGGCTTTCCAGCGCCTTGCCTGGCCGGCTGACTAACGGTGTATTTACACGACGGAGCACCAACCGACTACATGCTCAGGGAACACGGAACAGCCCCCACAAGGAACACCTGACGTACAAACATACACACAGACAGATCATAGCGGCACTGGACGACTCACAACGGTTATCGATTCTGAACGCCATCTACACCAGGGAACATGTCGCCAACATCAACAAACGGCGACGGCCGGGCATTGTACTTTCACTTCAGAAAAACGTTAGTCGGCCAAAGGCAGTCGACTGGTTGCCGTCAACAAAACGACCAACGACCACTACGAACCCACCACCAACTGACAACACCAACAGCCAACTGCAACAGCAAACGGCGACAACCAACTGCAACAGCCAATAGTACCCAACCAACGCATACAATAGGAACCGACAACTGAATCGCTCCACCAGCAAACCGCTCCATATGGTTCGGTAGAAAATGCATGTGCATGTCATTAATGTATTGTGCAATGTAACCAATTTTACAAACATTTCATGCCTTGATTAACCATGTCTGACGGATAATGGAAGTCTTCAGAAAACATAAGAAATACGAATAATGTCAATAAACACGCGCAGCATATCTGAGCTCATTGGTAATCCATCAAAAGAAAGCAAGCGAACTATCCGGACAATTCAAAGAGAGGGAAGACTTAGGAAAACGAAACATGCCCTAAAAAGCAGCTATGTAGCGATCTTTTCGCTCAAGAAGGTAGTCTCCCAGCCTACACCAATACATACATACATACATGTTTACGTCAGGAATGGCACAGCGCAGACAGCTGATTGAGTTAGGTTAGGTTAGGTTTGGCTGCACCATCGTTGGGCGGAATGAATATTCATCTGCGCCTTCTTGCACAAGCGTTTTCTTTGGGCTATGATTTCGACCTGATCTCATTCGACGCTATTCCGGTTCCATTTTCTATTTCCGGAATATAGACTCTGCGTTTTTCCGGTGCCATTCCATTCGACTCTTCCATTTTCGACCTTGTTCTATTCGACCATATTCCGCTTTCGGCATTGATCCTTTCAACACTTGCCCACACCCTCCTATCCTATCCCCAACTACTTTTCGACCTGATTCCATTCGATTCCATTTACATTCCACCTTGTTCCATTCGACAATAGGCATGGACATGGACAAGTTGGACAAGTATGGACAATAGGCAAGTTTGTATTATGTGCCCCAGGAGTGCTTCCAATGTACACTCCGGGATGCTTCGGGTGACCTTATCTGATATTGACTTGAAACAATATTTATTGACTGATATTGACTGTGTACCCACTCCCGAACTGCCCGATGCACGCGCCTGACGGTCACACGGTACAGCGCACCCGGCTACCGACCAAGGGCGCGTGCTTCCACAAAGTTTTATATTCGTGCGTGGTATATGCTGTGGCCCTGACCAACTGATGTCGACATGACCTCAGTTGACGGCACGTGGTACGTGCCCACGCGACTCGCGCGACCCGAAACCAACGCCATGATTTCTCCGCCGAACCGGCCCATCACGTGGGAAAAATTGGGCGAAATCCGCCCGGCCGTTTTCGTGCACATTGCGCCGAAGAGCCACATACACACATACCGACCGACCGACCGACCGACCGACAGTCAGTCAGTCAGTCAGTCAGTCAGTCAGTCAGACAGACAGACAGACAGACAGACAGACAGACAGACAGACAGACAGACAGACAGTTGTTGTTCAGTTTGTCCTGTTCAGAGCACAGGACTACCCTTTACCCCAATTTTGGTCCAAATACAAATTTAGTGGGTGTAAAATTTGAAAATGTGTGATCGATCTGTTGTGGACGACAGATAACACCACAGACAGACAGACAGACAGACAGACAGACAGACAGACAGACAGACAGACAGACAGACAGACAGACAGACAGACAGACAGACAGACAGACAGACAGACAGACACAGACACAGACACAGACACACAGACACACAGACAGACAGACAGACAGACAGACAGACACAGACACAGACATATAGACAGACAGACAGACAGACAGACATAGACAGACGATATACAGACAGACAGACAGACAGACATACAGACAGACAGACAGACAGACAGAGACAGACAGACAGAGAGACAGACAGAGAGACAGAGACAGACAGACAGAGAGACAGACAGAGAGACAGAGACAGACAGACAGAGACAGATACAGAGCCATATACAGAGACATAGAGAGAGCGGTTGTTTGGTTGCTTATGTGGGGTCGGGGCGCATCGACTGCGTTGGTCACGCAGCGCCCAATAGAGACAGGAGGAGGGAGGGACAAATCAGCCGCCGTCCGATGATCAACAGCTTCCGTCACTTTATGCATTATATGCATTATGCGTTATATACTTTATATATATATATATATATATATATATATATATATATATATATATATATATATATATATATACTCCTCGTCGCCCTCTTCCTTGTCCTCCTCGTTCATCCCTCCCTGGTCGCCATCTCCCTCTCACCGTTAGCCACCGCCAGATGAAGTGGCGTCCGGCCGTCAGAGTCCTGCAAGTCCGGTTTGCTGCCGTTCAGTAGAAGGTGCTGACACGCCATCACAGAACCCTGCCGTACCCACAGACACGTCATGTGCACATCACAGAGTCCTGATATACTAACAGACACGTCATGTGCACATCGCAGAAACCACAGTACCCACGGACACCAAAATGTGCACATCACAGAACCCTGATGTCATATGAATCCGAATGTAAGTCGGATAATATGTACGCCAATGTGTACATCGCAGAACCCTGATGTGTACCCATAGACACGTCAACGTGCACACCATAACTTTGCAAGTGTTCCATAAACTTGCAAAAAGCACTGTTACAGATCCTTGCACATAGCGATCAAGACATTAAAGCTCAGATCTAAATATAAATCGGTCGCACTGCTGACAAATTATATAATTATCACATAAAAAAATAGATACAATGTCGCTTTTGCACGTCGAGTACGCACAAATGACGTTTTTTCACACTAGCTGCAGGTTGGATGTCAGTGTGATAGCAAATTACATCATGCGTCGTAATTTTGCGACTGAGAATAGCAGTGATTTCGGCACTGAATTGCAGATGCTGGTTCAAGATCCTGTCTAATATGTCCAGCATCAATGATTTATTTTTAGTATGCATACGATGCAGCGAAATGTGTAATGCTCAACTGCACTACGTTGCACAATGCCAGCCCAACATAATCAAAAATTATGCTGGGCTGGCATAAAGCGGAAGATGCATATCAGAGTACATTAAAGAACGGGTACAACCAAGTTTAGTATATTCTCAGATCTAGTATATACCGTGCCTTGGTGACGTCACAGCTCGAATATGCGATATTCTACCAGAATCTGGTGGACATCTGGCAGATTATAGAATCCTATAGTAGAATATTCCAAATCTAGCAGATTCCTGGCAATTTCATTTAGCAGCAGCTTCCTTTTCTGTCGAGGCACGGCGCACGGCTGGCCTTGAGGGCCAGCTGGTCGTCATGGCAACGACTCTAGGCCCCGCCCTCCGGGAGTCGGCCGGCCGGTTTTGTGTAGTGTCCTCGTTTACCGACAAGGAAACATACTTTTTCGAGGCGATGCAAGTAAAAGCGTTCCAGATTCGTATGTAGAATTCTTCAGGCATTCGCATGATGTCAAATTTGCCTACATACAATACACATTTCCTGCGTAAAGCCGTGGAAAATATTGGCCGTTTTGGCTTGACATTGCACGCAAGGTGCTGCCGAGTATCGCCTTGGCTACGTCACAGGCCCGGAACAACTTGGACCCCCCCCCCGATGCATATCGCCTCAGAGTGCAACATGTTTTTGAATTTCCTCAGACTGGTAATATATTTATACTTTTCGGTTCTAACCTAATCTGTCCGCTTTGTATATTTCGGGATGAGACAATTTCATTTCGGATATCATGACTAGCGTTGTATGAGATAGATGGACAACTTCCGCTATATGTCTGGAAAGTTCATTCCACGTGACCAGCACAGGAGCCTTGCAAATGTAATTAAAACTGCTCATAAGTAATATTTTAGACACCAATTTAGAGACCAAGGTGGACGCTGGACGCCTCACATTTCCTAACGTTTCTCATCCTCATGACGTTTCTGACGCTTTCCTTCGTGTGCTACTCGAGACCGGCAGTGGTTGAGACACAAGGAAGCGAATGTTGTCTGCCGTGCAATTATACACCTATGACGCAACACGACAAGTCATCATGGTGACTGCTACTTTTGCACAACGAAAATTGCCAGTTTCCCAAAGACGAATAATAAAAGATTGCATATCCGGACTACAAGAGTCTGAAGTTGGCCTGTGCCGAATTGGCAACTGATGTGCCAGTGCCGCAGCAGCGATTGCAGTTTGAGGCGACAATTCTGCTGGTAAGTGCCACCATGGTGGCATTGATGCACTGTGCTTACCTAACCTGGGGCGACGAAGCCGCACTCGCTAAATTGGGAATAGTTGAATGATTTCGTGAGGAAACTGCCGTCGAATAAGGTTGAAGCGCTGAACCTCAGAATACTGCAATTAAATTTTGTGAAGAAAGGTACCAAAAGTTCTCTCTTCCGTGGTTGCCAGGCAACCTTGATAACCTTTAATGACAGGAAATAGCAATTCATTGTGTACTGACGTAAACGCCCATACGTATGAGATTGGATACGAAAGCGTGTCTGATGAATGGAAACCCTCTGTAGACTCCTGCGCAGTGAGCCCGATAAATGCGTTCCTGCGGAATAGCTACAAGAAACCAAGCCCATATGTTGAACATTTGCAGTAATATAGAGGTAAGTTCTCCCGCCGTGTGGATGCAAGTACGGCACACAACACATTGTGTTCCCTGTACCTGTGAAGCAGCCGTGATGATGGTAACCATTCCACTGTAGGATACTGGACTGAAAGACATCATCTCACAGTTGACGGGCACGATGTGCAGCACTAGCCGTTGACAGCCTCACGAAGTCTGCCTCCTACTGTTTGCCATCCAATACGGACTGATCAAAAACTTTTCAAAGGCAGTAGACCACGACGACATCGGTTTCTAGTATCTGGGAGATATGTTGGCACACATAAACCGATGCTGCATCAGGGTTGGATTTGTTCTTTGCAATGCTAGATGTGGACATGATATTTGTGGCATATTTGAATGTGGAAAGGATATTTTCGTCAACTCTGTGACATCAAAACCCCAGCTTCCACATTCCAGTGAATCTTGAGTGCTTTATCACCGAGCAATTCATTGTCAAACAGCACCATTCAACTTCCAAATGAGAAAAGAGATGCTTTTCTGGAGAGGATAATGTTCGGGATGCCAACAATCCTGGAACAACCTATTTTTCCAACTTTGTGCCTCACTCAGGACCTGCAATTTTAGGAGGACCCGAGATCCGAGAGCCGAGGCGTGGTGGCCAGCTCAGTGGTACTACACTAGATCCACTTACTACACTAGACCCACTTCAGCTTGCAGCATGGGAAGCGGCTGGTTGAGCAGATCCTTCTAAGGAACCATGCAGCTGAAACACATGCTAATGTAGTGGACAACACTAACGGCCTATCAGCAAATGGACTGTGAGACGCCTCTGAAAATGTACTGCTTGCATTATCCCCTGGATTTATATCCGCCTAATATCAGCGATGTAAGCGATGAACATGATGGAAGGCTTCATAAAAACATTTCGGTGATGGAAACTAGGTGTCAAGGCCGATTTAATTCGGACCTGATGGGTGATTGATTAATGCTGGCTCCTACAGCGGAAGACGAACAATACTCGCACGAGCCGGAGAACACGCGCCCAATACATTTACAAATACTTCTGAACGATCGCCTACGCTGATATACCTTCTTGCAAACTAGGTTGGTATGTTCGGATGCTTTCATCCAGTTCTTTTCTGAACTTTTATATGTGCTTGATGTGCATAACAAACATTATAAACATTTGTGGATCCATATTGTTCCGCAAATACTAAGAATACGATGGAACTGTATACATTCGTATTATCTGTTATTTAGGATGCTAGTTAGCATGAAGACATACACGCACATTTAATATCTGACGTACTAGTTAAATTTCGATTAGTGATTGGAAATCAGAGGCCAGAATTTCGTCTGTTACACATAGATTTTGATCAGCAGACAAATAGTTTTTTTTTCTTCATCGTTCTGTGTCATTGTTGCTCCTTATTATAGTACAATATTCGGTGTATAACTTAGGACATGTTTACACGAATACGAGGAACGGAAAATTATTTGAGGTTGTAAATCCTAGGAGTGGGAAATAATTCGCCGCCAGGCGTCATCTATCGTACAAATCAGGCACCTTTGGACACCTTCCCACCAAGGCCTCCTCTAAGGAATTTTCACTAGGTGGGATTTCTTACTCATGCCTAATTAGTACAATATAGCGTCACAGGCGGATCTAGCCCTCCGGTTGGGGGGTTGGGGGAACTTTCGGTGCCACCTACCCCCCAGTGGCGTACCTAGGGCTTACGTAACGGGAGGAGGCGAACGGATTTGGAGGGTGCCCAGCCTACCAATATTTTTTTACTTAAAGACACCGGATTTCGGACACTATCTTTCAAAGGAGTGCCTTTACCTTTTTAAATAAAGCAATTAGTGACCGACTTAATTTTCCCGTGGAGGGGGGCCAACCATCACTATCGTTTCTGAGTCACCGGAATTCAACCCTAACTCCCCATCCTTTTTGAAGGCTTTGCTTTTGGTATCCCTTGATGTCATCAGAGACAGAGACAATGTCATCTACGGTTTCTGTTAGATCTCCTATGTTTTGCTAATTGCTACCACATGATAGTCTTGCGCTATATGTGACGTGATGGAATGCTTCGTATGGGGTTGGCTGGCAAGATTCGGTATATTCAATTCGATGATTAGTTCTCTCCTTCCCACATTTTCTGGTGGTTATGAAATCCGGATTCCCGCTGAGCTTTGATGCACTTCATCTCTTTGGTTATATATGATCCCAGATTGGCTACCGAACCGAGTCCCTGGCACGGTGTCTTTCTTTACCATTGGATTTGTATTCGTTTATATATGTGTTTTAGGGCTCCAGCCAATTTTCGTTAGGGGTCCGGCACATTTTTAAGACCCCTACTCTTGTTAGGGTTTTGTTGCTATTTTGTGCACCGGTGCATTTTGTTAGTTACCGGGCGTTTTCAAATACCCGATGTGTTTATTTAGTGTTTATTTTATGACCATATGGTCCTAAAAAGAATATTTCGGGACCTGTTCTTCATGTTCCGGTGCTCGGGTCGATTCGATCGAGTCGCGGTGTGATTTTTGGGGGTAGATAACGATTTCTTAAAACCGCCTATGCGATATGTTTGGGCCCGGTACGATTCTTTGGGCTCCCGGTGCGATTTGTATTCGGTGGCTCGGCACGTTTCTTTTGAGGCCAGACGTTTTTTTTTGGAGGACACTGACGCGATTTGTGAGGCCGCAGAGTGGCATTCGGAGAAATAATTGATTTTTGGGAGGTAGCTGCGGCTTTTGGGGCACCAACGCGAAATTTTGGGCCACCAGTGTGATTCTCAAGAGATGTGACGCGACTTTTTTGTCCCACTGCGATTTTTTGGCCCCGGCGTCATTTGCTGGGATCCCTACCGCGAGTTTCAGCGGCCTCTACTCGACACCCAACGTGATTTACAGGGGTCCCGGTGATACTTTCTGGGTTCTGAGTGGTATTTCTGGGGCGCCGAACCGACCTTTTGAGGCCCACAGCGTGATTTTCTGGGACCCTGACGCAACTTTTTTGGCCCCGGTCCCACATTTTTTTAGCCCCCAGCGTCTTTCTTCATGGTCACTGAACACCTTTTCGGGGGCCCACAATGCGATTTTCAGTTTCCTCGGTGATAATATTTGGAGTTCAGCCGGATTTTTAGTGGGTCCGGCGGATTTTTTCCGAACCCCGGTGCGATTCTTGGGGACCTCACAACCTATCAGTTGGGGGGCTACTGCAGCGATTACCCGGGAGAAAGGGTAGTGTCGCCTGGGGGAGGAAAATCCGATCAACATTCCATCACGTTACACACCTTGCCATTTTTTTTTACAAAGGCTTCATGTGTCTTCATTTTGGCAACATCGAAGAAAAGACCGCAAGAATATCTAGCTCTCGTCACTTGTGCCATGCGGCCCAGCTCCCCGCTCCGCTGTGCTGTGCGGAAAAGTCTAGGTCATGTTTTTCGGATACCACCATTAATGGACCCAACTGCTGGCTTTGTAGCATTATTTTTTTTCACCGAAACATTTCACATTTGAGCCTTATTCGTCGTTTTCACCTCAGTATAAGTGCTGCCAACTTGATACCATTTTTTCTTCGTGATAAAAATGCACCGTTCCAAGGCAAGATCACTTTGGCTACCGGAACTATGCAAAGATTTGTTTTGGTTTCTTTCTCCATCGAAGCTCCCTTTGCCTAGATGGGATTTTGTGCTCCACTAGGTGTGATTTCACGACACTAAGTGGGACGCATCCCACCTAGTTAACATGTTAAAGGAGGCCCTGCTTCCAACCACCGAGCCCAAGCCACCGACGGGCGGCGCGCCCAACACGTACACTGTTGACGGCCTCGTGCAGGGCAGTGCCGTTGCGCCGGTGCGTGTTGTGCCAGTTCGGGTCGGCCCGCAGCGCCAGTGCGCCGCACATCACCGGTAGGTTATGGGCGGCGGCGGCCTTGAACAGCAGCATGTTCGGGTGCAGGTCAGCGATGGCCTCGGCATCTGACGGCACACACGGCTACATCAGCTAGGCCGCCTGGTCACACAGCCACAGGTCAGGCCCGCCCACCCACCCACGCACACGGGGCAGGTCCAGGGCGACAGGAGCAACATCGAGGTCAAATGGAGACTGGAGTGATCAGCCGAGTATACAGGGAGGCTCGGTGACCGCACGTTAAACAAACCTCAATGGTATCGGAGTATCGAGAACGGCTCCTCGAACCTCACGAAAAATTCGGAGTGGCTGAAGCGCGGTTCACACCGCTACCGAACCCGAGCCAAGTCCGCTGGCCGGATCTGCACTTTCGCCTTGTACAGTAAACGTTGCGGTCGGACATTTGTCGCTGAGCGCCGAGCGCCGAGCGCCGAGCGCCGACGGCCTGGATACCGCCGGAGTCCGGCCAGGTCGGCGGACCAGCAGACCGGCCAGATTGAGCTGTGCTTCACTTTCTCCCGGTTCGGCGGCCGAACAGCCGATCCGCGCATGTGCACATGACGTTGCATTTTGAATGCAACACACGCCGAGGTCAAGGTCACTGGAGGCATTTGCCCAATGCCTCCCTGTTTTGTTCCTATGCTTTGTTGTCTGTCTATTAAGTCTCGGTATTCAAGACGGGACCCTCCATCTTGCTGTATACTGCCGGCTATTTCGCCTTCAGCATCTGCCGCTCCGAGTCTTCCCGGCCACCAGACATACACCCACACAAACACTCCCACACCTGCAAACGAGCACTCCCGCACACGCCCACGCGAAACGCTCGAAAACGCACGCATTATCGTACTCCAAAATACAAACTACACAAACACAACACCTCATCACAATACACCAAGCCCGAGCTGGCATCACCACACGGGTGGCGGGCTGACCAAATCCAGCGAACATGAACACTTCAGTGATAATAAGTGCAGTCACGCTGCGAAAAACTCTGGTCGTAAGCATTCAAGTCTGTTCGGTTTCAGGCGTGTTAATGACTTGAAATCACAGAAATCCCATTAAAATAAAGTTGATGTATCTACTTACCATGGATATAAAAATGTTGAAACTGTTTGCAGTATAGGTGGGTGAACTGCAGCCATGAGGCACGTTGATGGGCGTAACAGTTGGTATACTTTCCAAAATCCAGCATAAATAAACGGGGCGGGGATGGCCGAGTGGTTAGGGTGTTGGGCTCTGGATACCAAAGGTCCCGGGTTCTACACTCGCACCGCTCGGGCTATTTCCCAATCCCGTGGCCCACCGGCGAAACAGTGTGGGCGGCGCCATTAGCCGTGAATGTGCAAAAAGCGCGTCGTGAACCACCCAATAAACAAACAAACAAACAGCATACATAAACAGTTCGGTGAAAGGACTGACTCTTGTAACACTTACTTCGTGTTGCACAAAGTAAGTAACTTACTTCGTGTGTTCTTCGTGGAACACAAAACAAAAGCTCACCATTCTAATAGCAAACAAGCAGATACATGACGGCCTTGGTATTGAGCAAGCAGTTCGGAGGGCGAGTCAGGGCGGAAACTTGCGAACGGCGAGTCAGAGCGGCGACCTGCGAACGGCGAGTCGGAGCGGCGACCTGCGGACGGCGAGTCGGAGCGGCGACCTGCGGACGGCGAGTCAGAGCGGCGACCTGCGGACGGCGACACGACGGACGCCGGCCAGTCGGCAGCACTGTCGCAGAAGCCTGTTGAACACTGTACATTGAACATCGAACTGAACTTTTTTCGGTCCGTTGGAGGTGTGCACTGCGCTTCAAAACGCCGGCAGTTTGCCGAGACGTCTTCGCGTCACGGGGTAAATGATCAGGCCACGTTATTCCACGGCTTTACAAACAGCAGAGCCCAGGCTACCAATGTTCGTCCGCGGGTTGACCTGCTGACGCCGAGTCGGAGCTGCCACTCACCGAGTGGCGAGTCGTCCTCGCCGGCCGTCGAGTCGCCGCTGCTGATGTCCAGTGGCTGACGGTCCGGCTCGGCCGGCGCCGGCTCAGCCAGCCCATCGCCGAACACCAGCAGTCGGTCGGCGGCGGCCTCGGCCGAGCCGCTGCTGCCATCTATTATTAGCGCGCTGAAGGTGGCCGGCCCGTCGCCGGCGGCGCCTGGCGCCGTGTTGGCGGCACGGTGCCGCCGGGACTTGCGCGGCCGCCTCTCGGAGCTGCGCGGCCGCCGCCGCAGCCGCCGCACGCTCCAGCGGCGCGCCACCGGCGGCCCACCGCCGCCCGGCAACCGACGCACGAACCGGCACTCGGCATATTTGGCGCGAATCCACGCCTCACGCGCGCCCCTGCCGGCCGGCCGAGCAGTCAATACGTCAGGTGAGGCACGATGGGCTAGTGACTAGTTTATGTCGGCCGGCCGTCCACAAGCAAGCTGACGGAGCTGGATTCACTGATGGAGGAGACAAGACGAGGTCAGCTGCCGGAGGTTCAGGTCGAAGTAGGCGAACGGAGCTGGATCCACTGATGGAGGAGACGAGACGAGAGGCCAGCGGTTGGGTGGTCCAGGTCGAGGCAGGCTGATTGAGTGTGAATCTGTCATTTCTGACTTCATTGTCGTAATACGGTCTTCATGTGGCAGGAGGATCTGGCGAAAACAGCCCATTGATCAGTGATAGGATCAGGGGCTTTAGTCATGGTGCATGATGTATACAAAGTATATTGTTAGGTACCTACCTATACACATGCTTGCTACGTCATCAATGCAAAGCGGAGCAATGTAATCCCAGACGCGGAACTGAAATAAGGCATTAATTAAAAAACGTGACAAACACAAGATGTTTTAAACAACAAGAAAAAAGACTAGCAGTAGTTGGAGCAGATGAAGACGCATTTTTGTTCACAGGAACAATTGCTGTACAATCGCTATCCACTGTGGATATTGGTTGGTCCCGTGTTGGCGAATTCATTTTTTCAAGCTTCATTCCCGATTTCTCACAAGTTTTGATTGGAACACTGAAAAGTACCCAGATTTAACCCACAATGCTTGGAGAATGAAGAAAACTGCCCCGGGAGCCCGCTCCCCTCACCATGGCAACGCTTATTATACCCGAATCCCTCCAGCGAGAAAGGCATCTTCAATTGAGCACCAAATGCTATTTTACACATTTACTTCTATTTATAGCGTCAAACAAGTATCACAGCCGTACTACGGGATACTTCAGCAACAGGTGATGCACATTAAAGGGGAAGGCAGCCCCGGGTGCTGTTACATGTTTGTGTCTACGGCCCTGATAGATACGGCTGATTCGCATGCATATAATTTATACACATCCCTGAATTATGTTCAATTTGATAATTGCATGACATTTTGTATTTCCACAAATGTTCTTCATACCTAAACTATTAACCATTCTGAAGACAACTATGCATACATCTAAGTCTATGGAGCTTTTATGTCGAAACGCAGCGTGGGGCTTCAAATTCTCGCTTCTTCCCCCCTCCCACCGTGCCATCTTTTGATTTATCTACATTTCACATTTCATCTTATGCTGCACGTCCGAGTGCGTAGCCGCCTTAGCTCAGAGGCAGAGCACAGGTCTCGTAAACCAGAAATCGTGAGTTCGATTCTCACATGCGGCGGCCATTCTAGTCGTGCCTAAACTGAATGTTGTCAAGAATGCGGCAACTAATGCGATGTTGCAAAATTAGTGCAGTTGCCCATCTCATGATCCATCGACCATAAGCGGTGTTAGAGCGCGCGAAAGGTATCCTTGCAGCGTTCATGCGGTACCCAATCTTGTGTTTATTCCTATTAATGGCACCATCATTGAAATTTTCTAGAAATCACTCAATGAGGTGGATAAGTAATTTTTTTTAGATAAGTCACAAGTTTGACATATACATATAATTAAGTAGGGGAAGTTTTGTTTCCATTCATGCTGTATTTTGGGAAGAATGGCTATATTTCCACCACCAATATTTTGCACATTTCGATATTTTATCGTTAGATGTTTAACTACGGCGTTGAGACTATCCTGATCACCGAACAATTATTATTGATGAAAATTGAATAACTTAACATCATAACCTGATGTAATTAACTCACAGCATGAGTATTGCAAACAGCTGCATTGATGGGCAAAGCAGTTATTTCCGATCTGGCCAGCTGACGGCCAGCCAACCGTGACATTCAGCGGCTACCTGCAGTCTGCAACGGCACACGTGATGCCACGCTGGCTCGAGCACGTTCTAAAGTCCGAGCTGAACACCTCCAGATTACACGTATACGACGTCCCTACCGCATTCTTGTTGTGAGTCAGCGCGTTGGACATTCCGATCAATTACTGCCACCACGCGGCAATAAATGATATCGCATAGAAAACTATGCGTTTTTCATGAACATATAGCCCGATTCCACCTAGCCGAATCTCCCATATCTTCCACTGTCTCCGGGTCCGGCCGATTGGCGTTTACCTCCCGTAAGCCACCTAGTAGACCCACCAGTCCTGTGTTTACCTATTTTCATTTCGTGCCATGTCCCACGTCAGTACGCCCATTTCTCTAATGTCTCTTGGTCTCCCAGTCACCGTATAGACGGGAGGTGGGCTGGCCGTCACCGGGACCGTAGAGACGGGTGGTGACCGACCCACCACCCGTCTCCCAGTCCTGGGCCGGCCAGCACACTGTAACGGACCGCATGATCGGCACGCGGTCAAGCTAGGCGTGATGGCGCAAACGCTACGCACATTTACCCCGCCGGGCAAGCGCTGCGCCGCAGCCCGTGTGCACGGCGGTGCAGTATCTGCCCCTCGCCGTGGCTGCCGGCGAGTTGAGACCTCCGCAGGCGCGCCGGAGCTCGGCCACCGCGCGGCGCTTGGGTCGCGGAAGGGTAGACGAACGTTTCAGAGTGTGACGCGCACACTACCGTTCCGGCTCTCACGTGCAACGCATCACGCATCTCTCTGCCTACGTGTAATATAAGCCGTATTCCGTATAGATAAATATGTGGCAACCTGCCATCAGTAAAGTCTTGAGGGGACTCTCCGATTCCACAATTGGTGACCCGGCGTGATTCAGGCCGTCGAAGCCATCCCGACGTGATTCAAGCCGTCGCAGCTGTTCCGACGTGATCCAAGACGTCCCGACGTGATCCAAGCCGTCGCAGCCGTCCCGACGTGATTCAAGCCGTGGCCACCGTCTCATCATGCTAGACTTCGAGCCTGTCACCAGCGTGACAGCACGCCCGCTTGCCTCGTTCCGTTTGCCTGCATGTTCAGCCGACGAGGCCGAGTTGTGGCTGTTGCAGGTTGACTGCGCCTCCGAAGTGGCTGGCATCACCGATGACGTCACTCGCTTCAAACTTCTGGTGGCCGACCTTCCGATGTATGTGGCCGCACAAGTAGAATACATCATCCACAGTCAGCCAGGCGACTTCCCAGCACTCTGCGAGGCACAATGCTCGGCTCGCCCAGCCCCGAGCTGCACGCCTTGAGGCGCTGCTCAGACATCAGCAGCTCGGTGACCAGACGCAATCCCAACTGCTGCGCAACACGTCAGGTGAGCTGACTGCGGCCGGCGACACCCCGGTAGACAACGGCCTGCTGCGCACCCTGTTTCTACAGCGGCTGCCGCAGCCGCCATCGCGCTGCTGCCAGAGTCTTAACCGCTGGCGGATATCGCGCAAGCAGCCGACCGGTTCTTGGAGGCATCCCGTCCAACCGGAGCAGTTGCTGCACTTGAAGCGGTAGCCCCTGCCGGCGCCGCCCCGTCTGCTGCTACCGCTGTTGGTTCACCTCCAGCCGAATTGCAAGCGGCAATTCTGGCACTAACTGCCACCGTCAACCGGTTGGAAGCATCGAACAACCGCCTCGAGGCAGCGCTTCTCAGCGGTTGCGACCGTTCTTCCGACCACGAGTCATCGCCGCCTCGCCACCATCGTGTCCGTTCGGCGTTCCGCAGCCACCGCGACAGAGCAATGTTCCTGACGTTCCTGGTGGCCGACGTCGCTATACTCATTCTCGGCGCCGATTTTTTTGGTCAATCACCGTCTCATCATCGACGTTCGGCACCAGCAGCTGCGCACCGCCTGCATGACTCATCGCGCCATGCACCACACCAGGGTCAAGTGCCAGCGCGCCAAGGTACACCGACACACCCGAATGCCGGTTCAGGCGTTCCAGCCACCGGAGACCAGTTTCACGCACGTCCACATCGATCTGGTCGGACCACTCCCGCCCTCTGACGGCTGCAGCTACCTGCTGACCTGCATCGACCGCTTCAAGCGCTGGGTGGAAGCAATCCCGATTCCAGATATACGAGCGCTCACAGTCGCCAAAGCATTCGTCTCGGGCTGCATCGCACGTTTCGGCATGCCAGCGCAGGTCACAACGGACCGCGGCGCCCAGTTCGAATCCAACCTGTGGCCTGAGGCTGGTGGTCCCCAACAGCACCAGATGGAACTTTACCTATGACTATGTTGGTGCCCTCAACAACCTGCTGAAGAAGAAGAGGGGAGCTGTCCACAGGGTGATGAAGCAGCTGAAGCTGCAGACCCTCAGTGATTCTGAGGTCGGCTTCCTGACGGAGTATGCCCAGGTGATGTCCAATGTTGCCAAGGCCTTGGATAAGATCCAGGGGAGGACCAGGCCTATCTCAGGAGCCTTCTGCAAACTGTAGCGGCTACCGTCATGAAGTTGAATGAGGCAAGTCCAAAGGCCTCCTGTATTGCAGTCCTCTGGTAGCCGCGATACCGGCAGGCTTCACAAAAAGGTTTGGGCTCCTCCTAGAAGACCAGGTGTGCCAGTTGGCCGCTGCCTTCCACCCCAAGTTTCGCCTGTTCTGGCTGGAGCAGCATATTAACAGCCAGCTCAGCAGGGTAAACAATGCCATGGAGACCGTCGTGGAGACAGCCCTGATGGAGACCGGTGAGGACAGAAGCACCACCAGCAATGAGGATGACGAGGAAGATCACCTCTGCAGCAGCATCACTCAGTCCCGGGAGAGCAGGAGCCACAAGTCACGGAGGTCCAAGGCACATAACTTGGTGAAGACCTGGTTGGAGGCCGGCTCAAAGGAGGTCCTGACTTAAGTCGCCTTCTTGCGTGAGAGGTCTTGCTCGACCTGTTCAACAAGTATAACACCGCCATCCCGTCCAGTGTTGCAGTTGAGCGCCTATTCTCATTACAAGGCAAAGATGTATTGAGGGCCAAGAGAGACACCCTGTCAGATGGCAACTTTGAGAGGCTGATGTTTATGAAGGGCAACCAGCATCACGTCGAGGCGATGAAGAAGGCCCAGCCAGAATGAATGTAATGTAAAAAATTGTAAATAAAAAAATTGAATGAATGTAATGAAAAGAATGTAAAAAAAATTTGGTTATTATTATTAAAGTATTAAAGTTTAATACTTTTTTTTACAGTAAATAATGTCAGTGTATGTTGAAAGAATGTGATTGTAAACTAATGTATAAATTCATTTCAATAAATAATTTGTTAATTTAATTATTTGTGTTTAAGGGATTTAGAGCCAAAGAACCAAACCGAAGCTAAATTCATATAATGCAAGTTAGCGGTTAGCGGTTAGCGTCCGCTATTTCTTGGCGGTTTAGCGGTTTAGCGTTAGCAAAGTTAACTTTTGTTAGCGGATTAGAGGTTAGCGAGGATAACTTTTCAGTTAGCTGTGCCCACCACTGCACATAGGATAAATTCGTGGTGATGTATGGAGGGGGGGGGGGGGTTGAACGAAGAGCGCGAGTACCCGTGGCATTTCCCGGCCCTGTTGGCGTAGTGTACATATATGTAAATACATTACCATTGAGGATAGCAATGTTTGAGCACACCAACAGAAGACACGGAGCAGCTACTCAGCATTTGACGGACAAAAGGGGGTGGGAAGGAATCTTTGCGAGCAAAAGGGGGGGGGTTATAGCTTGGACTAACGACAGGGATACCAGGCACACATCGGTTCCTAACATCCGTTCTGAATGACCCCCGGGCCAGAGCGGGTCGTGAAAATGACCATCGCTCGGTCTGGTAGCACGCATGTTGAGAACTGTGTGTGCAACATCCGCCTGGTAGGACCATAAGGTGGAGCGGCCGTGATAATGGCAAATCGCTCGGCCCTAAAGCACGCATGTTGAGAACTGTGCGTGCAATATCCATGACTTCCCCTCCTCGTCCAATGCGCTCGACCCTCACATTAACAGGAGTTAAAGTAATAACATTATAGCCCAACTACCCGCCGTGGTGCAGACTAATTCAAAATCCAAAACTCTAGAGGTGCCCTCCAGCTGTGCGTTCAGTGGCGTAACTTCCGTGATGAACCAGATAGCATTGAGGTCGGATGCCCGATGGCCGAGTCAGCGACCCTCCGTGGGGATTAACGTCAATGGATGGCATGGGGTTACGACCCGCCCAGACCAGCGGTAGCGTAGTAAATACCTCTGGGAACAGGTGGACGGAGGGGAGGATATTTACGTCCAGAACTGAAATGGCGGGCCGTGCCCAAGGGCGTCGCCACCGGGGGGGCAGTCGCCCGCCTGCCGTGAAACTGGGGGGGGGGGCGCCGCCCTCCCCCCCTGAAATTTGAGGAGGCCCCTATTCGGGAATGCACAGGAAAAAAGTGAGCAATGAGGCAGACGAGACACGAGAGGGGGGCCTCCAAGACGTGAGAGGAGGCCCCTAATTTAACGAAGTAGTCGCCTAGGAGAGGATAGGAGGTCCCAGAAATCAAGAGAGTGCCAACAATTGGCACGGAGGCCCCCAGGAACGCAAAGGAGGCCCCCAGGATTGCAAAGGAGGCCCCAGGATTGCAAAGGAGGCCTCCAGGATTACAAAGGAGGCCCCCAGGATTGAAAAGGAGGCCCCCAGGATTGCAAAGGAGGCCCCCAGGATTGCAAAGGAGGCCCCCAGGTTTGCAAAGGACTCCAGGATTGCAAAGGAGGCCCCCAGGAATGCAAAGGAGGCCCCCATGATTGCAAAGGAGGCCTCCAGGATTACAAAGGAGGCCCCCAGGATTGCAAAGGAGGCCCCCAGGATTGCAAAAGAGGCCCCCAGGATTGCAAAGGAGGCCCACAAGATTGCAAAATAGGCTCCCAGGATTGCAAAGAAGGCCACCAGGATTGCAAAGGAGGTCTCCAGGATTGCAAAGGAGGTCTCCAGGATTGCAAAGGAGGCCCCATGATCGCAAAGGAGGCCCCAGGATTACAAAGGAGGCCACCAGGATTACAAAGGAGGACTCCAGGATTGCAAAGGAGGCCCCAGTATTGCAAAGGAGGCCCCCAGGATTGCAAAGCAGGCCTCAGGATTCCAAAGGAGGATTCAAGGATTGCAAAGGAGGCCCCAGGATTGCAAAGGAGGCCACCAGGATTGCAAAGGAGGCCCCATAATTGCAAAGGAGGCTCCCATGATTACAAAGGAGGCCCCAGGGTTGTAAAGGAGGCCCCCAGGATTGCAAAGGAGGTCCCCAAGATTACAAAGGAGGCCCCAGGATTGTAAAGGAGGCCCCAGGGTTGCAAAGGAGACCCCCATGATTGCAAAGGAGGCCTCCATGATTGCAAAGGAGGCCCCCAGGATTGCAAAGGAGGCCCCCAGGATTACAAAGGAGGCCCCCAGGATTGCAAAGAAGGCCCACAGGTTTGCAAAGGAGGACTCTAGGATTGCAAAGGAGGCCCCCAGGAATGCAAAGGAGGCCCCAGGATTGCAAAGGAGGCCTCCAGGATTACAAAGGAGGCCCCCAGGATTGCAAAGGATGGCCCCAGGATTGCAAAGGAGGCCCACAGGTTTGCAAAGGAGGACTCCAGGATTGCAAAGGAGGCCCCCAGGAATGCAAAGGAGGCCCCCAGGATTGCAAAGGAGGCCTCCAGGATTACAAATGGGGGCCCAGGATTGAAAAGGAGGCCCCAGGATTGAAAAGGAGGCCCACAGGATTGCAAGAGGCTCCCAGGATTGCAAAGGAGGTCTCCAGGATTGCAAAGGAGTCCCCCAGGATTGCAAAGGAGGCCCACATGTTTGCAAAGGAGGACTCCAGGATTGCAAAGGAGGCCCCGGGATTGCAAAGGAGGCCCCCAGGATTACAAAGGAGGACTCCAGGATTGCAAACGAGGCCCTCAGGATTGCAAAGGAGGCCACCAGGATTGCAAAGGAGGCCCCAGGATTGCAAAGGAGGACCCCAAGATTGCAAAGTAGGCCCCCAGGATTGCAAAGGAGGCCCCCAAGATTGCAAAGGAGGTCCCAGGATTGTACAGGAGGCCCCAGGATTGCAAAGGAGACCCCCCAGGATTGCAAAGGAGGCCTCCAGGATTGCAAAGGAGGCCCCCAGGATGGCAAAGGAGGTCCCCAGGATTGCAAAGTAGGCCCTCAGGATTGCGAAGGAGGCCCACAGGATTGTAAAGGAGGCCCCCAGGATTTCAAAGAGGCCCCAGGATTGCAAAGGAGACCCCTAGGATTGCAAAGGAGGCCTCCAGGATTGCAAAGGAGGTCCCCAGGATTGCAAAGGAGACCCAGGATTGCAAAGGAGGCCCCAGTATTGCAAAGGAGGACTCCAGGATTGCAAAGGAGGCCCCCAGGATTGCAAAGGAGGCCCTCAGGATTGCGAAGGAGACCCACACGATTGCAAAGGAGGCCCCCAGGATTGCAAAGGAGGAACCCAGGATTGCAAAGGAGGCCCCATGATTGCAAAGGAGACCCTCAGGATTGCAAAGGAGGCCCCCATGATTGCAAAGGAGGCCCAATACGGAAGGGAGACCTCAGCAAATGAGAGGAGGCCCAAAGACGGAAGAGAAAGCCAGTGGATATGAGATGAGGTTTCGGAGACGCAAAAGCAGTCCCCAAAACTGGTAAGGTTCCACCAAGATAGAAAAGGATGATCCAGAAAAGTGGCAGGAAGCACCTAATTCGGAAGAGGACGATATAAGATCGGAAATGGGACCCTATGATGAACGAGGAAGCCCCTAAAATAGGAGAGAAGGGCAATTGGATAAGAGGGATGGCTCCCAGGCGAGAAAGAAGGCTTCAAGACGGGTAAGAAGGTCCCCAGAAAATGACAAGGTAACTGAGATAGGAAATGTTGCTTGTAATTTGGAAGAGGAGGCACCTAAGAGAGAACAGGAGTCCACCAGGAGATAAGATGCCACCCTTAAAATGGGCAAAGATAGAATCAAAACGCAGAACAGGAGACCCTGAAGACGTGAGAGGAAGCCCCTAATTTGAAAAAGAAAGCCTCTAGAAGAGAAAAGGAGACCCCTGCCGGACTCGAGAGGATTCCCTCGAGATGGAGTAGGAGGTCTCCAGGGCCCAATGAGGCCCCGACGACCGGAAGGAATTCCCAGGAAATGAGAGAAGGCCCTAAAGATGGGAGTGGTAGGTAGCAGGTATGGAAGGAGGCGAGGTTTCCAAAATTGAAGATCCCCTCAAGATGGGTAAGCTTTGCGAGAACAAAGGAGGAGGCCCACGAGGCGTGGCAGGAGGCCCCTAATTTGGCAGAGGATGCCCCTGGAACATGAGAGGAAGTCCCATGCCATGTTAAAGGGGCCCAAAGATGTGGGAGGAGGCCCTCCAAAACGGGAGAGGAGGACCATTGAATATGGAGGAGTAGGTAGGACGCACGAGAGTAAGTATATGGAGGAGTAAGTAGGACGCATGAGAAGACGTCCAAAACCGGTAAAGAGGCTCCAGGAAATGAGACGAAACCCCTAAGACGCGAGAGCAGGTCTATAATTTGCTAGAAGCACCTGAAATGGCAGGAGTCGTGCCGGGGTACTTGAAAATCACGATATGGGCCCAAAAAGATCCGGCCGGGGCCCCTGAAAATCACGCTGAGCCAAGGGGTACCAAAAATTAAAGCCCGGACCATGAAAATCACGCTAGGGGCACGATAGGTCGTACCGTTCCCCAACAGTATCATTGGGACACAAATGAAGCCGGAGCAACGAAAAACAATCCGGACTTGGATAATCACTCTGCGGCGCCAACAATGACACCAAAAACATCCAAAACGTATTGGACACCCACAAAGTGTCGAGGTCGCTAAAACTCGCGCTAGAGATCCAAGCAAATGACGTCGGGACACAAAAGATTACATTGGACTAAAAAAAGTCGCGTCACAGCCCTCGAAAATCTCACTTGGGACCAAAAAGGTCGCACCTGGACCGCAAAGGTTGCAGCTGCCCCCAAAATCAATTATCAACCGGAATGTCACTCTGCTCCCAAAAAAATCGGGTCAAAGTCCCCCCCCCAAAAAAAAAAGTCCGTTGGGCCTTGGAAAAAAACGTGTCAGGGCACGGACAAAATCGCACCTGGAGACCAAAGAATCCTACCAGGACCCAAAAATATCACATAAGGACCTATACAAAAATAGAACTCGATGTCCAAAAGTTCACACCGAGACTCCATCGAATCGACGCCAGCACCGGAAAATTAATAACAGGTCCGGAAAAAAATTCCCCGGAGGGCATTTATACTCCGAAAGGTGCCATCGGCTGGAAAAGTCCTTCGGTGGCCGCAGTGACATATCAAAGGGGCAAATGCCCCCTCCATCCTAAGAGGGATATGCTCCCAAGAATCGAGCCGAGGCCCCCAAAAGTCGCGCTGGGGCCACAAAAATTCGCGTCGGTCCACCAGAATTCGCGTAGGGGCTCAAAGTAAATGCGGCGGGCCCTAGAAAACTCGCTCCGAGGCACGCAAATCTGCAACAGGAACCGCCAAGATCGCGTTGGGGTCACAGCTAAGTACAACGCGCCCCACAAACTCGAACCGGTCGCACCAAATTTCGCGCTCGGACCCACAAATCCCATCGGTAGTACCAAAATCTGGTCTGGGCATCAAAAATTAACGTCGGGGCTGCCAACAATTGGCGTCTAGGGCCCGACATAGGCACCGTGTGACCCCAAAAGTCGCATCGGTATCCGAAAAATAAAGCCGGAGCCCTCCAAAATCAGGAGGATTGCAAAAAAAAGTCCGGGTCAGGACAATGGTTCCGGAGCACCGAACATGTCATCAGATGCCTTGACAGATCGCGTACGGCATCGAAAAACATACCGGAGCTCGAAGAAAATCGAGGCGAGATACAAAAACATGGCGCCAGGGACTCGAAAAATCAGGCCTGGATTCGGAATTTAAAGAAAATTCAGAAGAGATCCACAAAAATCGCGTTGAGCCCAGATAACTGGCGTTGGGTCCCGGAACTACGCGCCTGGGCGCGATAAGTCGCGCTAGGACCCAGACAAATCGCACCGAAGCCCCAAAATCGTACTGGGGCCCTACAAATGTGCGTCAGAAGCCGCAAATAAACACAACGGGACCCTAAGAGCACAACGGGGACCGAAAATGCGACTGGCCCTTCAAAGCGCAGTCTCGCAAAAAGCGGCAGGGTCCGAAAACATGCGTTGTAGCCATAACTATATATACCGGGAACTCTTTAAACAAAAACACCGGAAGCTCTCAAGGCACACAGGGGCCATGCGACCGCACAAGGGCCTGAAAAGAGGCTGGGGCGCAAAAAGCAACATGGTCCCAAAACGAACAAAAATACCCGGCACTAAGTAAACACATCGAGATCTTTGAAAGCGCCCCGAGAACTAAAAAAAATATTCGGTGCGCAAAAAAAGCAACAAAACCCTAAAACGAGCAGGGGTTTCGAAAACGCGTTGGGCCTCCAACAAAAATGAATTGGAGCCCTAAGACACATCCGTAGACGAAGAAATACGAAACGGGTCCCAAGAAGTACACTCAGGCAGGGCCTCGGTTCGGTAGCCAACCTGGAAGCATGTTTAATCAAAGATATGAGGTGCATCAAAGCTCAGCGGGTATCCGCATTTCTTCACCATAAAATAAGGTAATTAGGGAACTAATGATCGAATTTAATTAATCGAATTTTCGCAGCGAACGCCCATACGAAGCATTTTATCACGTCAGATATGGCGCAAGTCTATCATGTGGCAGCAATTAGCAAAGCGTAGGAAGCCCAGCAGAATCCGTAGCATCGCACGAAGTGTGGCGAATACGCCGAATGCGCAAGATAGGTGTGCACGTGTACTAACGTTGGCGTCGTGGCGACGGGGCACTATGAACTGGAATGTCTGAAATTGGGAAATTTCACATTTGAAAGTGATTTGTGTAGGTGTAATTTCAGCAGTGCGAGGTGACTTATCAAGGGATACCAAAAGAATACATTCGAACAGGGTGGGGCAGCTAGGGTTGAAATCCGACGAATCAGAAACTATAGTAGTAGATTAGGCCCCTCCACAGGATAATTCAGTTGATCACGAATTATTTTATTTAACAAGGTCCCCTTTGCCAAAATAGTGGTCGAAATCGGAAGACTTTATTCAGTAGTTGAACCCCCTCCAAATACGTTTGCCCCCTCCCCTTGACGCAAATATAGGTGCGTCACTGGTCCCCCAATAATGTTCAGAAACTTACGCCCATGGAGCAAAGCCAACATTGCGGGGGTAAATTCCCCCTCACAAGCATACAAAACAACACCGATGCCCCATATTAAATGGGAGGAATGATGTTTTAAAATGTATTTTCTTCCTACAAAGTTGTCTTCTGTGATTACAGTATGCATGATTAGAGCTTCCCAGCTTCAATACCTTCTCAACGACATAATTTACAAAACGGTACAGCACAGCGATGACCATGGGCGTGACTGCGTGGAATTCGAAAGTTTTGCATTATTTATGCGTTGTCATTGTTACATTGTTGCATTGCCATTGATGCATGGTTGTTCAATGCTTGTTCTTGCCGTGAATCTATTCGCGGAGGATTTATTATTTTAGCTTCCGTGCCAAGTGCCTTGCAGCCAGCACCAAATGTTATTAAAAAAAAAAAAAAATCCCTAAGATGACGATCAGAAAACCAATTCAATCCACTTCTCGTTGTCACCTTCGCGAAATTGTCGTCCTAGGACTGAGAAATTATCGTTTAAGTTTGTTCATGAGATCAAGCTGGTGGGAATGACTAGCAGTAGTGATGAACCTAGCTATATTCAGTTAAACTTGGTGGACATAGAAGCGGGTTGATCAATGGGAGATATCTTTAAGATATGCTCAGCACGAGCCCCACCGGCTCGCTACAATCTAAAGGCCAGCGGGAAGATTCTTCTCGTCGATAAAGCATAAAGATATTGGTTTGTTTTGGCACTGACGTATTTATCTACATTTCCTTATTTATACCCTGGTATGGCTCAGTACTCAGCGAAAAAAAGATTCTTGCTATTGCGCTTTGCGTAAATGATGCACCATGCCTAGAACAAACAAGACATCAATATGAAATCATGTTCCCATTCGGAAACCATACTAAGAGCCTAAAAAGCAAGAGGAAGCCCTAACACAGTGGAGGCCCCTTTTCGGGGAGCAGGAGGCCCCCTATCAACATTGCCCCCCCTGGAAGAATTTCGTGGCGACGCCACTGGCCGTGCCTCGGGGGTTGAGGGGCGCGCGCCGCACTTTTCGCTGAGGGGTACGTGTCACGGCTTTCCCTCGGATAGACGAAAATAGTATCGTGGGTACTCTCCCGACACAAGGGATGATTCACACATGATGCTTGGATATGTGCCTGAGATTAACTTGTTATATGAAGTGAATTTACAAGCGAGGCAGCCGACCTGCGAGCCGTTCTCCTATCGACTGAACGTTCTCGGGTGATGGTAGTGAGTGTTTAAGCCAGTCTAAATTGCTTAGAATATTAATGTTGTCATATATGATCTGCGTTTGGATGTCTAATTGCTAGAGGGGGTGATGAACCGGACTCTTCAGAGGCATTAGCTCACCTGTTCTGGTTCTTTGACCGCAAAATCCCGCTGGCCTCTGTGACCCAGGGGCGCAAATGTGGGGGGGGGGGGGCGAGAATAGCATGCATGTGTTTGCGCCGTCAAGGGAGGCGCCACATTGCGTTCGCCGGAAGTCTAGTGCGGACAATAGGCTATTGCAAAACACTGCACGGTCGTGAGTCCGCCTCCGTTCGCTGCACGTTCGGGCACGGAGCTGTGCAGCGGTTCGGGGGACGCACGGACAGGTTTGGCGTGCCGTAAGCCCCGAGGCTGAAATGGTAGGGCAGCTAGATTATATAGACGGCCAGGGTACGTGCCAAACATGGTAGGGGTCCGCACCCACACGTGGACACATTGGCCTGGCCGCACGTCTACGGCGAATAAGGCCCGGCGCGGCATCGACTGTCTTAAGGTTAGGTAGGTCGGTCAAAGACACCAGAACACCTATATGAGCTCCCGGAGCCAGTAAGATTGAGCCCCTCGTTGCAGTTAAGACTTTATCCAGGCGAGGAACGCTGCCAATAATGGCGAGGCCAGCTATGATTGGCAGTGAAAGGTTTACATATTCGGCCAAAATACCATAAACAATAGAGCAAAGGTCTGTCGATATATGTGTTTGTGTACCGCTGAGGGGGGGGAGGAGCCCAATTTGGGGACCAAGCAATTCATTAATTAATAAGGGCGAGCGAATGTGAGTGGATGAGGAGAATGAATGTGTTAGGTAGCTTTAATGACCCGTGGAAACCGCTTGGGACTAAACACCGGCACTTATTTCGTGCGGTACATTGCACAAAATTATATTACTATTAGCATCCAAAATTCCAAATTCGAGACAAGTCATTCAAACCACGAACAAATTACATTCTTATTAATTGTCTAATACAACGTATTAATTCTAAGTTGGCTAGAGACACACACTTACCCATATGGCGTTCCCAAAACTTTGACCTCGCACACATATAAATTTGTGTTAGGAACGATAGCTCAAACAACACCAACCCGGCATGGGTTTGGGGAATGTGTGGTGGAGGTGGCGGGGAAACACAACACAACACACCCCGACATAGGCACAAGCAGCAAAGGAGATATTTAGCTCAGTCTTAATTAGCCCAGTCTAAGTATAGAGTCAGCCCAGGTTCAGCCGTGTTAAAGTTCAGTCTTAGTTAAGCTCAGCCCTTAGTAAGTTCAATTAGTTCAGTTAAGTTTAAGTTGGGCTTGGTAAGGATTCTCTTTCACACACCCCGAGTACCCCGGCAACACACCCCGCACAGCTCCCACACTAGCCCAAACACCCCACACCTACCACCCACCGCACCCACACCCCATACACCCCCTACACCTCACCGACGGCAGAGCCGCCACCCCTACAGCTGCATCCCTTCCGCTGGGTGGACCACGGCTTCTGCTACCGTGGCCACTTCCGCCGCCCGCACCAATGCCGCCGCCGCCGCCATCGCCCGCAGCGCTGGCCCGTCCGGCCAGCGCTGCGGCGCGCTCTCCGCACTCGCTCCGGCCGTGCAGTGATCACTCATGCGCAATATGGAGCTCGACACGTCAACTTCGCGATTGCCGTGTCTGGCCTGGGGTACCTGTAGCGGACCGCATGATCGGCACGCGGTCAAGCTAGGCGTGATGGCGCAAACGCTACGCACATTTACCCCGCCGGGCAAGCGCAGCGCCGCAGCCCGTGTGCACGGTGGTGCAGTATCTGCCCCTCGCCGTGGCCGCCGGCGAGTTACGACCTGCGCAGGCGTGCCGGAGCTCGGCCACCGCGCGGCGCTTGGGTCGCGGAAGGGTAGACCAACGTTTCAGAGTGTGACGCGCACACTACCGTTCCGGCTCTCACACGCGACGCATCACGCATCTCTGTGCCTACGTGTAATATAAGCCGTATTCTGTATATACAAATATGTGGCAATATGCCATCAGTAAAGTGTTGAGCGAACTCACCGACTCCACACCACCACCCATCTCCCAGTCCTGGGCCATCCAGCCCACCACCCGCGTCCCAGTCCTGCCAGCCCACCACCCGTGTCCCAGTCCCAGGCGTCCAGCCCACCACCCGTCTCCCAGTCACGGGCCTGCCATCCCACCGCCCATGTCCCAGTCCTGGGTCGTCCAGCCCACCACCCGTCTCCCAGTCCCGGGCGCCCCGCCCCGAGCCGGTGCACCCACCGTTCCGTGTCGGCATCGGGCCGCTGCATGGATGGCTCCACGCACGCCTCGTACACGCCGTTGACGAGCGTGTTGCCGAGCTCGGCGAACACCCGTAGGATCTCCGGTTCCCAGGCATCCAGCGTCAGCGACCTGATCTTGCTCACCTGCACGCCCAAGCTACGGTGGATGCCCGAGCATTCTGCCGACCGGAGATGCGTCAGCGGGCTCCGGGCGTCCACACTCCACACATGGACGGCAATGAAGACGGCCTAAGTATACCTGTAGTTATATGGCATCGGTTCATCAATTGTGAGCATTTCTCCCATACTTAAATAATACATCAGTGTTGCCGCAATGAAGCGTGACATTTACCATATGGAGCGAGACGGTTTGACGTGGCCTTTGAAGTACATTCCCTCAGGATGTTACCTATCGTCACAACGTCGCGGGCGCGAGATCAGACACAGCGCTTCTCAGAGCACGATCGGCGCCCGCAGTCAGCAAGCAAGAAGAGAACCAGGAAGGTCCAAGGATTGAGCAGAAGACAAACCTGTAGCAGCAGAAGAAGTCAAGACACTAAGAGATCCAGGGACCCAAGAGGAGCACTCCTGCGAATCTAGAAGGAAAACCTCCCTCACCAAATCCCCAACTTCTCTCTGTCTCCCAACTAACCTTTACCCCCCGGAGGAAACCTAACGGTGTCGAGCCCACTGTCTTGGGCCAATGCGGCCGGGGCAGGGACCAGAGAGCGAAAGCTCGGTCCAGCACAACGAATCCGGGTAGTTCTTCAGTCAGGAGGGACACTTGCGGGGGGTGGGACCAAACCCTTACACACCATGGCGGCCGCCGCCAGCACCACACAAGGCACCTACCAAGTAGGTACGTACACAGAGACAGGACACAACATCACACAGGAGTCTCCTTTCACTCTCTAGAGGAAGCTCAGACACATTCTTAATTCAGCACACTTCAAGGTCCACATGCACACCACACACATCATAGTCTAAACACAGACCAGCGCGGACACACAAACTCTACTAAACACAAACACCTTTAACAACCAGAGCTGCTCCTTCACGTTACACCGCACCTTGAACACCAGCCGCGGCTGCATTTGCGCCCCAGAGCTGGATAGCTTACCACTTGACAGCATCGCCGCACTATTCGACGCCCAGCCCTCCTGGATGCCACAGTTACAATCAGCCAGATTAAACGGGAGGCACGTTCGACTCACACACTTCTAGTACTGACTTTCGACTCACCACACCTCCCATCATACGTCCACATACACAAAAAGGCCTACGAGGTACGCCTCTACGTGCCTCTGCCACTACGGTTCTGCTTGCGCTATGGACATGGCGAAAGCGCATGCGCGTCACCAACTCCCAGATGCAGCCAGTGCGCCGGCCACCACGCGGCATCCGACTGCAACCCCTCCGAAAGGAAGTGTGCAGGCTGTGATGTGCCGCACCCGCCACCGACCCCGACTGTCCCAAGTGGGCATACGAGAGGGAGGTGTGCCGGTATGCGGCAACTCATCGGGTGCCACACTCAACAGCACGACAGCACCTACGCCACACCACCACTGACACTCACACAGCCACAACTGCACCTCTCCACACCGCACCTACCGCCGGGCAAAGCTACGCAGCGACGCTCTCCACACCTAAACCCACACCCCCTCCAACACTAGCTCCCACCCGCCCCACCAGCTGGTGGGATGGTTATCCCACCAGCAGCCGGCTCCCGGAGCCCGGCACACCTCCCTTCTCAACGCTCCTCCGACCCTCGCCTCAACCGCCCCCGACCTCCCCGGCCCACCGCCCCTCGACCTCACCGATCACCACTCCTTCCACCCCACCCAGGACCTGGCCTCCTCCCACACCCACTCCACTTCACTTCAGACCTGGCCCTTATGCACATCCCCTTCACCCACGACCCGGCCTCCTCCCACACCCTTTCCACCGCGGGCCCGGCTTCCCACGTCCACCCCACCGAGGAATGGGCTTCCTTCCCTACACACCCCATCTCAGACCCGGCCCATGCCCACCACCAGCCCACTATCCACCCCGCGTCATCCCTCCTCCAACACACATCAGACCCAGACACGGTCCCCCATCCCACCCCCCACCGGTACCCACCCATCCCCCACGGGACCTGGCCGTACCCCTTCGCGCCACCGCCTCCAACCAGCCAGGGCCAACCTCGCCACTCTGAAGCCTTCCCTCCACAGCCTCCTCCAGGGCCTTGGCCCCTACCACACCCATCCGGCCGGCCAAAACCAAGGCCTAGAACCAAGGCTACCACAACATCCACCCGGACCACCCGCAAGTCGACGGCCACCACCTCCTGCCAAACCGAACCTCCCACCACCTCCTGCACACCCATCCAAACCCACTCCAACACCTCGTCTGAGGCCAGCACTCAGACTGAACCTACCATTCCTTCAAAGCCCGTCGAACCCACAGCTCTAGACCAACGAATCCCACCCGAACCCACCGCGCCTCCCAAGCACAAATCACGCCGCCACTCTACCCAATCACCTCCCAGGACCCGTGCGACCAGGTCCAGGCTACTACCCCTGCCTGGGTCACCTCCCAACCCTCTTTCCGTTCACCGGTTCAACCTTTCTCCCAAACTCGACACCGACACCACCCCAGTATAGGAACACCAACAGTCACTAAACGCGTTCGGCAATGGGACTTTTTCTGCAGTGGAACACCGGAGGCCTTCCAGGCAAGTTTATAGAATTCAAATCTGAATTCTTGCAACAAAAACCATTACTAGCTGCGCTCCAAGAAACTCACTTTCGAGATTCTGCCTCCACTTGGAACAAAATCCCAGATTACACTTGGCACGTCGACAACGTAAACGGCCCAAATAGAAAATGGGGCGCAGCCATACTCATTGCAAACAGCATACCTTACCGTCGAGTAACGTTAAATACTCCCCTGAATTGCGTAGCAGTCAGCCTCAAAATTGCCCATTGCCAATCCACAGTCATTTCACTATACATCTCGCCGTCAGCTGAAACCCCCACACCACAGGAGCTGAGCGACTTGCTGCTTCAGGCCCCTCCACCAGTTCTCATTATGGGAGACTTTAACGCTCAACACCCCTCCTGGGGAAGCTACCAGACTGACGCCAGAGGGTGCGAAATTCACCAGTTTATTTCGGACCACAATCTAGTACTTGTTAACACCGGGGCCGCCACCCGCTACAACCCGACCTTAGGAGGATCGGACAGTTCCATTGACTTAACGTGCTGCTCCCAACGACTTAGCTCACTATTTGACTGGTCAGTTTCAGACGTTCCCGGGCTGAGCGACCACACAAAAATCACAATTAGGCTCAGCACGGACGCTATCCACCACACTAAGCTATTTAGACAATCTTGGAACTTGAAGAGAGCGGACTGGGCTAAATTCGAGGAACAGGTGGATCTCAACCTAACAACTTCAGAGACCAGTAAGATCGAGACAATCATAAGGGCCATCAGCTCAGCAGCACGAGACTCAGTCCCAAAAAGTAACAAATCTAGGAAAAAGGCATCTACGCCATGGTGGACCCCGGACTGTCAAAGGGCAATCGCTGTACGGCGCCGTGCCCACAAACAATTCAAAAGATGCGTGTGCGAAGCACACCTGTCAGCATACAGACAATCTCAAAAACACTGCCGGTACACACTTCGAGCAGCACGACAAAACTGTTGGCAGTCTTTTGCCTCTGAATTCAATAGGTTCACCCCTACCGGCAGAATCTAGGACCTGATGAAGCGTTTCAACCTGAAACGCCCACCACCAGGCCCCTTCCCCCAGCTGACGGTGAAAGGACAGGGCATCACTGCCCCACAACAATTCGTAGACCACTTTAAACTACACTACGCCAGCGTATCTGGCAACAGCAACTACAACACCACTATAGTAAGCGCTCTAGGCGCCCTTGCCTCCAAAGCAAATTTTAGCTCTAGCAATAGATAAATCTACAATCAGTCGCTTACTATGCACGAATTACACCTCGCCCTCAGCAAGTTTGGAAACACGTCGGTTGGGCCGGACGACATCCATTACCAGTTTCTTAAACGACTTAGCAAAAACTCCCAAACTTAACTACTAGCGGCCATAAATTAACTGTACCAAAGCGACACGTTTCCCGCATCCTGGCGAGAGAGCGTTGTCATGCCATTGCCAAAGCCGCACAAAGATCAATCCACCCCAAAAGGTTATAGACCCATCTCACTCACTAACTGTGCTAGCAAGCTAGTCGAACGCATGGTCAACACACGATTGAGGAAATTTCTGGAACACAACGACCTGCACGACGAATTTCAGTGCGGCTTCCAGCGTCAAAAATCAACTACGGACAATCTCATTAGATTAGTGCATGACATAAAAAGTGGTCTACGCATCAAACGCACAACAGTAGCTGCCTACTTAGACATCACTGCCACATTCGACCGAGTACACAAGTCCGCACTGACACACAAACTCCACAAGATAGGCCAACGCGGACACATGGCACACTTCATTCTCAACTTCCTTAGAAACAGTACCCTTAAGGTCCGATGCGGCAGTGTCACATCAAACACCACAACTCAGGAGTAGGGCCTGGCTCAGGGGAGCGTGCGCTCACCAAGCCTCTTCATCATCATGATCAACGACATACTTGCTGACCACACTGACACTTCACTTCAATACTCACTTTTCGCGGACGACATAGCCATTTGGACATCACAATGCTTCCTTAAAGCTGAAAAAAACAACATTCAAGCAGGACTAGACCACATTGCAAAGTGGTGCAGAACTTGGGGCTTCACCCTGTCCGCAGGAAAATCGGCCACCGTCACATATAGCCGTCTCCGCCCCACACCCAAAACTCTACTTAAAATAGATTGCAAAGCCATCGAACAGGTAAAATGCTTCAAGTTCTTAGGAGTGCATTTAGACGAAAAGCTCAGTTTCAACACCAACATCACCACCATCTCGAAACGATGCGCAAAGCGCGTCAACATACTACGTGCACTTGCAGGCACATACTGTGGCGGAGACAGGAAATCACTACTGTGACTGTACACATCAATCATACGACCCATCCTGGAATACAACAGCATCATTTTTGCCACCATTTCAGAAAGTCAGAGCCGAAATTTATAAATCATCCAAAACAGCTGCATCAGAGCAGCCACAGGTGCCCTCAGCACAACACCGATAGCCAGTCTTCTAGTGGACTCAAACACGCCCCCACTCCACGTCAGGAGGACACAACAGCTGTGCCGCTACCACATCAAAATCAAATCCATTAAAAATAATCCAGCACAACGCTGCTTTACGCCTGACAGATACGACAAGAGCCGATTTGCGCACAAACTTCCACCATATAGCATTCAAATTGCCACGGCTCTCTCAGATCTTAACTTCGCAATTGCCATCCACTGCAACTCGACCGCCCACTAGGCCATTCTGGACTTTCAGTCAACCAAAGGTCGAGTACTTGTTCTCGGAGAAGAAATCCACTATCACATCCGCGGAAATTCTTGGCTTCTTCCACAAGTTCGCCGATGACGACAATCACAAATCACTCGTATTCACGGATGGGTCGAAACACGAGGAAAAGGTAGACATCGGCATCACTGGACCAGGTCTCAAACTTTCCAAGCGTCTACCGGATAACTTCTCCATCTACTCCGCTGAAGCAATGGCCATTCTGGCCGCTATCACCATTCTCATGAGGCGTAAAGCTAGAAACGTAGTAATTTGCTCGGACTCCAAATCTGTCCTCCAGTCAATTAGCACCACCCACGACTGTCCACATCACTTCATTGAAAGAATCCAACAACTCGTGGCCCATAACGTAAACATGAACTTTTCCTTCCTCTGGATTCCGGGCCACGCCAACATCCCAGGTAACGAAGAAGCAGACCGGCTCGCAAAGCAAGTCTAAGCATTGAACGCTTACCCTAGTGTGGAATATTCGGTAGACGATTGCAAAGCACTCCTACAACGCCACATTCGCCAACATCAACAGAACACATGGACACAACACAACTCAACACAACACAAATCCCACCACACCCACGCAATAAAACTAACAATAGGCACATGGAGCACATCAAATCAATCCCACCGACAAAAAGAGGTCATCCTCACTAGACTTAGAACTGGTTGCAAAAAACTAACACAACCTCAATTAGAGGGTGACCAATATACAACACCGCACTGCGGCACGTGCAACACCACGCTAAGCATAGGCCACATCCTGCTAGACTGTAGTAGCTTTAGCTCTCAAAGACAACCACTTAAGGCATTCTGCCAAAAAGAGGGCATCGTCCTGTCGCTTCCATCGCTTCTCGGTGACAAGCACCCAGAACTCCTTCAATTGCTATTTGAATATCTGTATGCCACAAAACTAGCAGGAACACTGTAGGCACCACACCACCAACAATCACATGAACTCACAATGCATGACCGCGAAACACTGGTAGGAAACACGTAAATAGCCATCCCCGCATGGCGTCGGACGTACATGAGCCGATTTCCTTCTCAATTAGAAATAAATGGCTACCTAGCGGTACCGTCGGAAGTAGATGAGCCGACTTGCTTTAGGAAAACATAAACAAAAATAAAAACAAAAATAAGCATAACGTAAAACGACTACCCAGAGGAGCCATCGGACGTGGATGAGCCGATTTGCCTTGCAACTCGCAACGTAAACGGCTACCCAGAGGTACAGCGGACGTAGAAGAGCAGAATTGCAAAACACCATACTAACCCAACTGACAACCCTGCATGGCATGCTTAGACTAACCCGCTACTAACAACTAACACGCGGCGGCCGGCGTGATAGGCGATGTGGACAATTACCTCCTTGTTCGCACGGTAAAGATCCCTCGGTGCTCTTCGATAAGAATAGGCTAAAGCCGGCACCCTGGCAAAATCAGCTTCTCGCCACTCTCAAAACACCCCCACCCGCACCCAAACTACAAATTATTTTGTGGAGGAGTAAAGTAAAACTAAACCATTTAGACATCAGGTAGCTGTCCCCGACCCAGATCGCCTTCAGCACCTGAAATCACGCAAACTAACGTAAAATTCCTTAACGTAAATGTTCACTTGCCTGCACCTTGATCACAAACGCTTACTTTTTAGACAGACATGTAACGTACTCGCTTTAAAGGAGGCGCAAATGACCTTTATGGTCCGGCACGCCTAAAAAAATCACTCCCCTCCCCCCGCCTGTTACCTATGCTTGCTCATGGTATCAGAATTCGCTGTGCTCAGACTATTATCGGAGATAAATAACGGCAAAAAATTATTAGATTCAGTCGGGAGTAGGCGTGGAAGGGTACTTAACCTGAGTATCATACCAATCCAAATCGGGGAACAGTGGACGACCAGGTTTACCACGAGCTCACCATTAACGTTAATCCGGGCTGGTCGGCTATACTTCGAAGCCATTAATGGATTTGGGATTCAAAGTCCAGCTGAGTGTAATGGTCGGTTGGTTATTGGGGTTTAGGGGCGCATCGACTGCGTCGGTCATGGAGCGCCCATAATATCGTCAGTCAAACAGTGCACAGAAATCAAACAGCAAACAAAAGTCAGTCAGAATGACATGCTACGAGGTCAAGTACAAATGCGATACCACGGCGTGCTACGATTCTCATGTTGTCAGTTCGAAAGGAGAGTTAATGTGTAGCATGTCACAGGAAACTTGATTCCTGATAGGAAGCGGAAAAGCTGTCCCTATTGAAAAAGGCTCGTCGCACAATGCTTCCCTAAGGGAGAGAGAAGCACGTCCAAATTGGCGCCTTCGCTCACTGTTAAGTCTGAGACAGGAAATCGCACTGACAGTGCATCATGGCACCTTCGACACAGCGGACTGTCACCGCCGGTCAGAAGGTAGCAGATGACGAAAACCAAGAGAAAGTTTTATTTTTCTCAACTTGTCATAGTCAGCTTGCCTATCATAGCGTCCCAATTGGCCTGCGGGGGACGAGTAGTCTAGGGGTAAGTTGCCCGTCTCACAATCGAAAGATTGTGGGTTCGAGTCTCATCTGTCGCTGCTCTTCGCCCGCGACCAATTCGCGTGATTGATTGGCGACGCTACATGACTCGATGGTCGACGTGTCGTAAAGCCAACAACCACCACCAATTGGCCTGCCACTTCTTGAACAGGTTTATTTTTTAAACACCCTTTATTTTTTGATAGAAGTTAGGGGCAGGGAGGGAAGACTTCGTATGTAAAGAGCCTGAGCTTTGCTGCAGCATCAGCGGCCTCGTTGCCACGAATCCCAACGTGGTTCGGAATCCAGGGAAAAATCCAGCCTTGCCGCTGATGGTCAAATACATTGGTTGGTTATTGGTTTTACGACACGTCGACCGTTGTCATGTAGCGTCGCCAATCTCTCACGCCGATTGGTCGCGGGCGAAGAGTAGCGACAGGTGAGACTCGAACCCACAACCTTTCGATTGTGAGACGATCATCTTACCCCTAGACCACTCGTCCCCTATGGTCAAATGCGTGAGTCCAACCATAATTTCCTGTAATAATGGGTTCAGTGGGTAAAACGCTCACAGCGCGAGCAGGTGGCTGAGCGAGTCGCTAAATAACACTTGTCGTTCATCATCAGTGGTTGGTTGGTTGGTTATTGGTTTTACGACACGTCGACCGTTGAGTCATATAGCGTCGCCAATCTCTCACGCCGATTGGTCGCGGGCGAAGAGTAGCGACAGGTGAGACTCGAACCCACAATCTTTTGATTGTGAGACGAGCATCTTACCCCTAGACCACTCGTCCCCTCCATCATCAGTGGTGGTGGTGGTGGTGGTGGTGGATTGGTGTTTAGGGGCGCGTCGCGTTCATCATCAGTAGTTTCAATACAACTCAACGATACCGTCAGAACTTAGGATCGGCATTGCCGGCATGGCACGTTTTGAGAATGCTCGGCCAATCTCGTTTGCAACCTCACTTGGTTGAAGCATACCACGCCCTCCCATCTGTAGGATGGATAAGGGAGCGGAGGAGAGCTTGCCATACATTATTTTATACGGGTCCACACCTCGGTCGAGGGAGTGGACTAGTTCAAACCTCCAACGTATTTCCCCCGGGACGCCCGTTTGGCTTCTTGCACGGTTCTACACGCAAGGGCTCTGTTCTACACGAGCCCTTGCGTTCTACGGTTCTACACGAAAGGGCTCGGTTTCGTCGTGGATAAAAAGTTTCAAAAGTCATCCCCGAGCGGTGATTGAATTGCAGCCCCAGGCTGTGTGATCACAATAAAAATCGCCTGGAGGTAAGACAGGTGGAGGAAACCCTAACATCAGCCGCCTTAGTCCCGCATCAGGAAGAACTCCAGGCGGCAGGTACAAGGAGCATATAGTTATTACACGGTGGAGAACAGCCGCACGTGCCATGACCACGTGTAGCGAAGTGCACAATGTGACTTGCTGCGCTGGTACGCTGTGATGCACCATGGGTGTAACCACTGGGGGCAAGGGGGACATGTCCCCCTCCCAATTTCGGAAAAGTGGTGATTTGTCCCCCTCAATTTTTGTCCGTGTTCTCGCCCCCCAAGCCTCAGCTACCTGAGTATGATCGTCGCAAAATTATACTTATACTAGAAGCCGATCTAGCCAACCAACGGACTTCACAGGTTATCTGTCGTCACAAAATCTCCGGATGGTAAATCAGCAAACGTTATAAATTTATGCTTCAAGACCATTCTTGAATAACATGAACCTTGCAGTTGTGTTTTCGCTTGGGTGGAAAATTGTGCCTTGCGAGGCAACAAATTTGCATTCTCGCAAGGCAGTCTTAGGTTGCATTCCCCTGCGCACATATTGATATATCTTGAACAAACGTGACTGGGTGTCCTTGGGTATCTACAAGACAGCCTTAAGAGTAATGGGCAGCCTTAAGTAATGGGAAGTAATGGGAAGGGAGTAATGGGCAGCCTTAAGTAAGTATGTCAAGTTAACGTCGTATTCGTATTCAGCGACGTGTTCGCCAGATGCGTATTTGTATTGGCATCGGCATTCAGCGACGGGTTTATGATCGTTCGAATCAATTAGTACAAATGCTTCTGCTTGCACTGAACACGCTAGAAGCAACAACATAGGTGTCACATTACCACTTTAATGGTCAATGTCCAACGAAAACCGGTTTCTTCGGTTGTCTCCCATTTTGTTTCCGTTTTCACCCAAACCTGGCCAAATCTGGTATCAAGCAATAGCCTGTGGTGAACCATTGTGTAACATTTAAAACCGGTACATGTCAAGGTTAACCTTCTAGGTCAAAGGTTAGCTTGATTTATCAGATGGCGATATTGAAGCGATATCGACAGAACGCGAGGTTCGGTTGCTATCATTTCAATTTCCATCAAATGGGCGTCATTCAACGTGGCTAGTTATGCGGTATCAGAAAGTTAAGCAATCGAAATTGTTTTCAAAGGTCAAGCTGATCATCCGGTCTGCTCAATTTTGTTTTCGTTTTCGCTCAAACCCATCCAAATCTGGTATCAAGCTATAACCCGTGGTGAACAATCGAGTAACATTTCAAAACGGGACATGTCAGGGTCAAAGGTTTGATTGAGTTCCTCGATGACCTCGCGTTTTGTCGCTATGGCTTCAATTTGCAGAAAATGGATGTCATTCGACGTCGCTTGTTATGCGGTATCAGAAAGTTGATAATTCGATATTGTCTCGACGAGTCATAATTCAAGCTGATTTCTTCCGTCGCCTCGCATTTTTTCCCCCCAACCCTATCCAGATCCACTACCAATCCCTACTCTCCCTACTCCTAACCTCCCTACTCTCCAGACATGGCTCCTTGCGACTTCTGGTTGTTCCCGAAATTGAAGACGCCATTGAAAGGATCCCGTTTTGACAGTAGAGAAGAGATAATGCAAAACGCGACGGCGGAGATGAACACCATTCCAATAGAAGCCTTCCAGAAGTGTTTTCGGCAGTGGAAGGATCGGTGGGCTAAGTGTGTGCAGGCGCAAGGGGCCTACTTTGAAGGGGATTAGGGTCCCAATCCCGCCAGGTACGTAATATATTTTTTCCGGCCAAAGGTCGGATACATTTTAGACAGACCTCGTATATATATATATATATATATATATATATATATATATATATATATATATATATATATATATATATATATATATATATATATATATATATATATATATATATATATATATATATATATATATATATATATATAATATATATATATATATATTTATATCCATATATATATATACCGATATATATATATATATATATATATATATATATATATATATATATATATATATATATATATATATGTGGCACAGTAATCAAAACTATATTTTCGCCAACAAACACAACACCAACGTTTCGGCAACAGGCCTTCTTCAGGGTGACACAATTACAAAATTTAACAACTTTAAGCACGCAATCACGCACTCGCATTCCTGTGTTCAAAACGTGACACGTATCGCAGCCTCTCGCTGGGCTGATGAACGACATAGTGCGAAACAATGCGTCAATGGCGAAAGGCAACACAACAGAATACACAAAACCATGGATGGCACTCGAGAATGCCAGATCCAATATCACTCACATCGCGCTGTGTGTGTTTGTGTTTATATATATATATATATGTGTGTGTGTGTGTGTGTGTATTTGTGTGCGTGGTGGTGGATTTGTGCTTTAGGGCGCGTCGACTGCAGTGGTCATTTTGCGCCCATTATTTGTGTGCGTGTGCGCGTGCGTGCGTGCGTGCGTGCGTGCGTGCGCGTGCGTGTGTGTGTGTGTGTGTGTGTGTGTGTGTGTGTGTGTGTGTGCGTGCGTGCGTGCGTGCGTGCGTGCGTGCGTGCGTGCGTGCGTGCGTGCGTGCGTGCGTGCATGCGTGCGTGTGTGTGTGTGTGTGTGTGTGTGTGTGTGTGTGTGTGTGTGTGTGTGTGTGTGTGTGTGTGTGTGTGTGTAGATGTTGGTCAAACTCTCTAGTCCGGGTCCGATGCGCGCTTCACCTCCACCACATCGTCCCGCACCAGATACGCTATCACGCTGGCAAGCTTAACACATCCAGTTGTACTGTTGATGCAATCCTCGGTATCGATGAATGCGGCCTCTACAGCCTTCCTCCTAAATTTGTCATTTAATTGGGTTATTTCACAGGCACCATCCCCTCGCGGAAGGTTCCCCTCCTACACACGCACGCACGCAAACATGTACACACACGAGAGAGAAATGTTGTAATCAGGAGTGGATCCAGGAATTGTCATGGGGGCACTTGGCTGGAGGGGCGCCATTTCTTTGGAGCGGCGCCACTGCGAAAGCACCTGGAGGGGCGCCTCTGGCTGCAAAATTCAAGGGGGCGGGATGCCCTCGGTTCTTCTCGAAGGGGCGCCTTTCCTTCCAAGGGGGTGTCTTTTTCTTTCATAGGAGCGTTTCTTGCTGGAAAATTCGAGCGGGTAAACTGGAACCTTTTCAGAAGGGCGCCTTTTCCCGGCCTGAGGGACGCCACCTTCCACGAGAGGGCACATGCCCTCAGTGCCACACCCTTTAGCCGCCCTGGTTGTCATTGCATCGAAACGTGTTCCCGTAAAACAGGAAAGCATGGGAATGGTAAGAAAGGAAAGCAGAATGTCCATATTTACTACAATAAAACCATCGTCCAATATTTTATGTTTTCCTGCTACAAGAGGGCAACGTTTAGCATACTTACAGCATGGCTCTATGGTGATGTGAAATCGGGCCCAGCACATACGACATGAAGCTAGATGTTCCCAGGCTAAGTGCAGCGACCAGGGAAGGAACGGATAATTATTTTCCAATCAGGACGAGAACTCGGCCACTTCGTAGACGTATTGAAGGTCCATCTGGGCCTCAGATTTCAAAGGGCTCATCCAATATGGACTCTCCGCCACCGCCTAGATTGAGTGCCTCCAATGGCGCGCCGGACAAACCAACACCCGCCGAGAAACGCGTGCTACCCTGGACGGCGTCGCCTCCTGAACCGGGCTCGCCGCCTGTCGACCCAAGGACATCGTCTCTTGGTGCGGACGCCACGCGTAGTACGAGGCACAGTGCGGATCCCAATCTAGTGGTTCGAACTGAGACTCACTTTTAGAGTATTTTCGTAATATTTCTAGTCACCCCTAGTCAATTACCAAGTTGCCGTCCATAATTTTACAATGGAACATACGCGGTATTAGATCTAATTTTACTGACCTGCAGCGGGTTTTATCTCTGGAGAGTCCTATAGTTGTTTGTCTATATGAGACAAAGCTGGTTCCAGACACCCTTTGTCCGGTAAATGGATATTCCATCTTTTGATGTTGGAAGGACCGATACCGTGGCACAAGGAGGCACTATCCTAGCAGTGCATCACATGGGTGTAACCACGGTTTCGAAATTGGGGGGACAAACCAAGAACGCGGTAAGCTTGGACAGGATAGAGGGGTATCCTGTCCAAGTACAACCCCCCCCCCCCCCCCCTAAGAAAAAATCCCGAGAATTCAGCCCTTTCTTTTTCAATGTCTGGTTTCCAGGTTTGCCATTGTTAAAAATTATATTTTGCGGACAAAAAGTTCCGCCAAATTAGCAAGTTTCACTCCTTATCACTTGGTGGGATAAGCACGCTTGGCCTCGCGGGCTCGCCTTTCTGCCTCATGTCTCTGGAAATTCTCATCCGAAACGTATATCTGTTGGTCTCTGTTTAACGCTGGCGATGACACGGCTCTGGTGGTTCCCGGCTGTTCCCGAGAGATGGAAGGAGACCCTGCCGCCGCAGACGATGGCAATATGGGAGTCGGAGAAACAGCATCCACGCTAGAGGCGACGAACGGAGGGTGGTGATTTTAGTAGAAGTGTAGGCCGAGGATTTCGGCGACGCTTCCTCTCCTGCGTTCGACTAGTGTCCACTCTCCACTTACCCTATCCTTGGCCAGCGCGTCAGCTGGCGCTTCAGACTCACCTTCCCTGCTCGGCCCATCGGTTTCCGAAGGCATGACGTCATGTGCTGAGGACACCTGAGCCTGTTCTTCATTCCTGCTAGGGGCTGGGGTGCAAATGTCACTGCCCCGAATGGGACTAGGTGGTCGTCATTCGAAAGCGAGGATCCTGCGATCGTCAAGGGTCCACGAGCCGAACCAAAAAAAACTGAAGGAGGGTAATGAGCTGCGTGATGAGGCCTGTGGTTCCACCTCCCTGCAACTGTGGTGGAGCATGTCGTGTGATGATACCGAGGCTGGCGGCAGCTGCGTACGAAACCTTTGTATGGGTCAAGTGATATCTCTCTGGCTTCTCGGAAGGTGCGGATTTTTGGGATTTTGATAGAGACTATCTCCTTTTCCTTCAGGTAAGTTGGACATAAACGGTCGTAAGTCGTGTGTGGCTTCTGATCGCGGCCACAGTTGGTGCACCATGGCCTGTCGGCACTGCACTGTTCACTCTCATGGTCGGGTGATGAGCATCCGCCGCAAACTGGGCGATTCCTACAGTGTTGTCTGGTGTGATCAAACCTTTGGCATCGATAGCACCTAATGGGATTCGGAATAAAAAGACGAACTTTCACCTTCGCATACCCCACACGAATATCAGATGGCAGGTCTGAACGATTAAAAGTCAGAATGATGTTATGGGTCCAAATCATGTTGGTGCCTTTCCGCACACGGATGCGTCTGGTATTCGTAGCTCCGTAATCCTTCAATCCATCCACAATGTTGTTGTTATTGGGGTTTAGGGGCGCATCAACTGCATAGGTTATACAGCGCCCATAACTTCGTCAGTCAAACCAGGTGTGAACGCATCGGCGTCGAGTAAATGAGAGAACTGGGGGTTACAACACGCTAACGCATTTCATGGTGACGTTATTTTGAAATGTTAGAAAATGCTTAGCGTCCATATGCTACCTTTGTTGGCGTGAGTACACCACGCCAAATCCAACCGTAGAAAGGAGAGGAGTTCAGCGACATAGTGTGAACCGTCGCTCCCAGTAGTTCCACAAGGGTGGGCTATGGGGTTCCAAAGAAGCGGCGACTTTCCGTTTCAAGGGACGACATATGCTAAGAATATGGGCCACAGACAGGTTGTCACCGCAACGTTGACAGGCTGGTCATTCTTCCGAGCATAGAAGGTAGCGATGTAAAAAATATGTGTGTCCTAGACGTAGGCGACACAGAATTACTTCCTCACGCCTCGATCGTCGCGAGCAAGACTGCCACGCACCCAGGCAAGGTTTTAACACTTTCAGTTTGTGGGCCAGGACAGCATCCCAGGAAGACTGCCACTTGTTGTGCAGGTAAGCAGACATACTGGGGTAAAAGTATCTTGCAGGGAGTGGCAACCGACCCGTGTATCGTGCATTCGCCGATCATTTGGCTGCTAAGTCGGCGAGCTCGTTTCCAACAATACCCACGTAACTTGGGATCCAGCACAGTACCACACTTTTCCCCTCCTGAGCTAAGGAAGAAATAAGCAACAAGATGTCTTGTATGAGGGGGTTAGGGATAAAATCGCTCCAGGGCCAAAAGGCTGCTGAGAGTACCAGACAAGATCAGGTGTAAATCCTCGTCGCCTAACTCGATAAAAGAGAGAGCCTTGGCAATAGCCACCAGTTCTGCTGTAAACACGGATGCATGTGGTGGCAACGTTAAACCCCCGAGTAGTGCTACCAGATACAAACGTGCTACCAACGCCTGCATCCGTTTTAGAGCTATCGGTATACGTGGCTGTATACCCCTCGCACGACTGGATGGTCTCTAGGCTCGTGCCTGCAATTTAAGCATATGGTACTTTGTTTGCGGGTCTCGGCTACAGAAAGATCAACATTTGGGGGAGTTCTGATGGATGTTGTTCGGACGACACCATGTAGCGTGATCCCACTCTTGAAGTAGTTCTCAAATTTGTATGCAGAACGGATTCAAGTATGAAGACCGTCTGTGTTTAAACAAACGCAAGGTGTAGGGTGAAAAGACCGCTTGGTGCGTGGGGTGGTCGGCAAACTGTGCCAGCTTGATAGCATACTGCATGCTCAGCATTTGACGGCGCATGGCGAGCGATGGTTCGTTTGTCTCAACAAGGAGGCTCGCTGTTGGAGAGGTGCGGAATGCTCCAGTAGCAATGCGCAGAGCAGAGTGGTGCATAGTATTTAGACATTGTGTGTAAAAGTAACGATAAAGTTGTACTTTATTGCTCAACGTTTCGGCCAGGGGCCATCGTCAGGAGTCGTCACTCCTGACGATGGCCCCTGGCCGAAACGTTGAGCAATAAAGTACAACTTTTATCGTTACTTTTGATGTCAACTCATCACCTCCTGGTATATTGAAGGTCGTATATTTTATTTACACACAATGTCTAAAACCCAGGAGCATCTAAGAGCCATTCTTCGTAATATTAAACATAGTATTTAGAGTACGCTTAGTGGAATCGCTTGGAGAGTCAAAACTAGCGTAGTCTAGTTTTGAGCGTATTAAGGATCGATACAGAAGTAGGATTCTCCTGTTCGCCCCATACGTAGTACGATATATGTATTTTAAGATGTTCATATATCTAAAACACTGTTCACGAAGGACTTTACAATGTTCTCTGTACGTAAGTCGCGTGTCGAAGTGCATTCCGAGGAAGCGAACCACGGATTTGCATGGGATGGTCTCTCTGTAGAGACTGAGCGACATGTCCTGACAGCACTGTCGCCGCCGGCAGAAATGGATACAGACAGTTTGTGCAGTCGAAAAGCGAAACCCATTAGCCGTACTCCATCGCTGTAGTCGTGAGACGGCCAACTGGAGCTGCCTTTCCATGGATGAGATCTTCGAAGCCGGACACCAGATAGCGAAGTCGTCCACAAACAGCGATCGCCATGTCGTCGTCGCTCATATCCTGAAGGTCGTAGCAATTAATAATACCCTTCACATAATTTTTGGTTTGGTGTAGTAGCTCCGACATGGGGATAGCTAAATCACGCCTACCTTCACCGTCTCTGATCGTATACATGAACTCCGTAGATGCTAGTGCCCTTTTCGCCTCTTCTCCGCTTTCAAACTGAACATCAAGTGTACCGTGTCTCAACCTTTCGCATCTGAAAATGGCACCAAATCGGTCACAGCCATCCCGTCGTTGGAAAGGCGACAAGCTCGCCAGCTGCCGTGGTCCCTGTGGGGCTTTAACATGCGCGCTGGAGGGGGGGGGGGCGAAATCCGCCCACCCCTCCGGGTTTTCGTACATAATTCCAGATTTTAGCGGTCGATATACATTTTTGCGTACCTGCTTAGAAATGTCCGGCACGTCGTTTAAAGGGGAAAAACTGAAATTGGCGCCAAACATTTTGCAAGTTAGAGGCCGTTAAAGTCAAAACATTTCGTAGCGCCAGACCACAAAAATCTGCGCTAATGCGCTTCCCGTATATTGGCAAAAGGGAAGTGTCCTTGGCAACACTAGCGACTTGTTTGATGTATATTGTTATGCTATATAGTTTCAAGGTCATGTTAGGTCACCGAGGTCAAGTCAGGTCAAGTTGATGACAGGTTAATGGAACCAAACTTGGTCAACAGGAATGTTGTCATAAATGCAAATGACTGTCATGCGATTGATGTCACTGCATGTTACTCCCTGCACATTCTGAAAACTAGTTTTTCATTGTGTACCTAAGCGTTTCCATACTTTATTCATGTACTTCACTCCTTTCTTCGCGAAGCCGATTGCGCCGAGCCGCCCGACGGGAGCAGTCGGGCGGGCGACCCGGTTTCGGTAACTGGAACAGGTAACTGACCTGAAAAAGTGCTGCTATATAGATGACCTGAGGTCAAATGTCGGGTCTAGCATCTGTATTGCATCATTAATAATTTCCAAAACATCATTGATGCCCATTTTGGAGCATTTAAACACAATCAAACGATTCATAACAATGACAAGCCAAGCCACGCAAAACAAGACTTTTTTTAAAAACAAATGTGACCTCATTTGACCTTGAAGATATTGACCTAATTCATGAAATTTGCACACAATAGAGTTCACTACTGTACCCATCCATCCTGCGAATTTCGCTCCTCCAGCTTTAATAGGAGCCGAGATCTTAGGGGGGGGGGGGCCGAATCCGCCCCCCTCCCGTGCGCGTAATTTTCAAAGGCCCTCCAGGGCGCGTGTTAAATACCGGAATTCGGTGAACATGGAGATCTACACCGCCGCTGTTCGATTGCTTGTTCGAGGGCCGAACCGCTTCCAGGGGTCAGCTCGTCTGGTTGGTTGGTTGGTTGGTTGGTTGGTTGGTTGGTTGGTTGGTTGGTTGGTTGGTTGGTTGGTTGGTTGGTTATTTGGGCTTAAGGGCGCATCGACTGCGTTGGTCATACAGCGCCCATCAGCTCGTCTGGCTCCTACTGGAGGGGCCAGCGGTTGTCGTTTTTTGTTTTTGTTTTGGTTTGCCATGGAGTGTAAGCATTTTCGGCTCCTCCTGACGCCCACCACGTAGGGGTCCTACTGGGGGGACGTCTGTGTTACGCGGACGGAAGGACGCCAGGCGCCAGAGGAGCTATACGGGGCGGGCGGCGCCTTCGCACGGCCGGGAGAGAGACTCGCCACCCCGACCGCGCTACAGCGCCGCCCACCCCTTGACCCCCGCCGGTCGGTCCGGCAATCACCAGGCCGATGCCCAGGCCCGATAAAACTGAGCTGGCGAGCAGGACGAGGGAAGTTGTCCTACCTGCCCATCGAAGGAGAGTTGATGTTTCAGGGCCAGGTGAAGGGCATGGCTGTTGAGATGGGATGCACATTGAAATGGGAGCGTATGGATGGAAGGACGAGTGAGGCACTCATAGTCTGACCCCTCCCCAGTGGATTGGGCCGCTGGATCATTTGGGCACGCAATCCCCGTCCCCACCATGGAAAGCTGGTGCCATCTGAGTGCAATGAAATTTTTAAGTCGTGCCAAATGATCTCATACGGTCGCCGATAATGACGAATTGGAATTTAGAGGAGCTTCGACAAAGAGGTTATTTGTGTTCAGAACAGGTGTACCACTTTCAGGTAAGTCATTCAGCAAGCATCATCACAACAGGTGATGATCATCATATTGTCATTTTGCTCACTTGACATGTTTATAGGTAATTTACAGTGACACCATTGTCGCCGATTATTAGTACTTAGGAGGAACAATACATCGCATTAAAGGTCGATTGTTGGATAAATATGAACATGCCCCCAGACGCCACGACGCTCGACCCGTTACTCAGTAACGGACGCAAGGCGTTGACATTCAACGTTTCATGACACGCACGGCGCAGAAGCTCTAGCGGTAAACAGACACAAAACATGGTCTACAGTAAGCATGGCCAAACAACGTGGACATAAATAGCGGTCGTCTCCAGTCAGTACGTTGCCATGAGTCGTGGAGGTATGGCCGGTTCTAGAACGTTTCTTCTTGTCGCATCGCCACGGCTCTAGCGTCGACTTCAGAACCTAACTCGCCCCACGTCCAGGTCTGGGCTCGTTGCCACCTGGGCATTATAATACAAAAGGATATAGAAGGATATCGATGGATAAGGACCTGTTCCACGGAGCAGTTGGCAGATTGCGCCGGCGCTGGTGATTGATTGCTTGGCAGCTGTCACCAACCCCATCTTTTTGCCAGCCCGACATGACTGGGGATCCAGCAGAAGAGGATAGTCTTACCCACTTCATTCAAATTTTGACAACTCGTAAAATTAAGGGCAGAGCAATGATGAAGGGGGAGAAGCGGAAGAATGGGGCGGAAGCTGCATTTACCATGGGCAACCACAAGTAAGATCGCGAGGGAATGTATTCTAAAGGCCACGTCATGCTGTCTCGCTCTCTACACGCGCTTACATGTCGCTCAGGAAGCCGCGAAAGAAATGCACCACGTGCGCTGCGGTCCTCAATCTTCGCATCTTCGTCAGGCACCCTTTCCTCCAAACGCGGTCGTACGCTTGGTGAAGCTTAGTAGCGCAAAAGTTGCTCACTTGGTCTTGTGCCGTTCCACTGCATCGAAGATAGTTTGGGTGATTCTCGACAGTTGGTCCATCGTCGAGTACCTCCTGTGAAGTCTCGCCTGATTGACGTTAAACAGTTGGCGGGACTCGAGCCAGTGTTGTAGCCGCTTCTGTACCAGACACTCTATTGCTGCTGGTGCAGCTCAGTAGCGATACGGACCGGTAAGAGCCTGTCAGTCTCGGGTCCCTACATTTCTTCGAGATTGCCATGATTTCTGTTAGTCTCCGTGCAGCCGGCACCTGCACAGTCTCCAAGCTTCTATTCAGCAGCTGCTGCATATGCTGCTGCGCCACTTGGCTGAGGCGCTGCAGATCTCGTTAGAGATTCCACCTGAACCGGAACTCTTCCGTTGTTTGAGTCAGCGCAGTACATCACACAATTTGCTACGCGTGAAGGTACTGCAGATGCTTTCTCTTCTTCTTTAGCATGAGCAGTTCTGCACTAAGCAGTCTTATGCCCCTCCCCATTCTCGTGCTCCATGGGTAGCGTGGCGGAGACCTTAGCGGATGACCGCCTTTGCACAGGTGTTCAAGCCCGTGCAAAAACCCAGCCACTACTGTTTCTCCAGTCGTAGCAGGGGACAACGGCACACACGCAACCCCAAAAGATCGCAGCAAAGACAATGCCCGAGCTGTATACGCTTGGTACAGGAATGCTCCTCACCTTGATGGACAGCATTAGGGATGACGGACGCGGTATGAACAGGGTCTTAGACTCGAACTAAATGCGAGTGACATTGGCAGCCGAACCTCTGGCTTTAGCGCCTTTATCGCAGGGGAGACCAATACAGAACAGTGGTCCGACATCTAGGCTATTAGGGCCATTTACTAACCCAACATAGACTGTGGTGTTCTCCGAGCTGGCAACGACGGTTAGGTGCGACGTAGTCGTTGCAAACGGGCTGAGATGGATTCGAAAGGCTGATTTTGTGTCGCCCAAAATGGCGCGGCGGCCCTGCAGCGGGCGGCAATGCCCAGGATGACGCGCCACTCACCGATACAGAGCGTAATGCCGAGGTTCATGCTGGCCCAGGTGGGGTCGGTGTGGCCGCAGTCACAGCACACCTCGTTGCCGGCCAGTCGGCGCACCTGATCCAGCACGTTGGCGCGTCGTGACGTCACGAGAGCCGTTGGCAGTGCGGTGGCGTCGGAGCCGGCGTGTTCGGCCGGCTTGTGTAGTACCCGGTCAAAGGCGGCGCCGATACCGGCCTGGCAATAACGTTCGGTCAGACTGGGCACGGTTCGCGCCCATCGTGAGAGCCGAACACAGAGCGGAACATTAGCGTCACGTCGCAACTGAGGGCCGGTGTACGCAAATGGAGAACATACTGGAGGGGTGGGGCAGCGTCAGATGTCCCGAATACAAGACATGGGCGACCATCTCAACTAAACATCACAGTACGGACTACATTTTTGGCACCATAATTTGCAAGAGCATCCCAAAATGATCAAAGTAGTTACGCTTAGTTCTGTGCCCGGATTGGTGAATAGTGACCACTAAGAACTTGTTGGGATGCCTAGGTGATGATGCCTAGGTGATGCCTAGGTGATGATGCCTGGGATGCCTAGGTGAAATTATAGCACAGTCGCTCATTTGAAATTCAATAAATCCCGCATGAGCCTTTGGTACATAAGTGTATTCCGGATAAGGACATGTAATCTAAGAGTAGCAATATGATGCACTGGCATATATACTGTATTTGCTGCTCCAACCACACATTTAAAGAATGCAACATGTTGCACCTACTTGGGCGGGGTTTTTGGTTGGTTATTGGTTTTACGACACGTCGACTGTTGAGTCATATTGCGTCGCCAATCTCTCACGCCGATTGGTCGCGGGCGAAGAGTAGCGACAGGTGGGGCGGGGTTTTTGATACACGTTAGTTGGATAGCCGTGGATGGCTGGAAATGAGCATTTCTGGGCTTGACAAGGACAGGATGCAGGGAATAACATGGGACTTGAACCAGAGAAGAACATTTTGGAAGATGAAAGCAAAGTTTGAAGTTCATTTGCCAATCTTCCCCACCAAAAAAAGGGGGGGGGGGAAATATATACATACATATATTAAGAGATAAAGTTAATGGATTGAAATTGAGATAGGTATCTCGGTTGACGGAGATAAGATACGCACGAAATATAAACGTTTACGGGTAGCCATACACGCATGCAGGAATGTAAACGCCAACCATGGGTAACCAGGCAAATGCACCAGTAGCCAGAAACAGCTGCAAGTAACCAGCTACAGCCGTGAAATACCCAGATAGAGAGAAGAGAAGGCAAGATACAAACGCGGGTAGCCAGGTAGAGAAGAAAAAGGAAGATACAAACACAAGTAGCCAGGCAGGAGACATGCAGGCAATCCAGACACAATAAAGAGACCCACGAGCTTCTTTACTTACACACTTGGGTGGGTTGCTGATGGCGCCGCCACTCGCCGCCCTTCCATGCTCAGTCCTCACATGCCCCGTCCGGCAACCCTTCGGTTCGACTCTCACCTGCATGGAGTCGACCCACAGTCTGTAGCTGGACTCAGAGTCTGCCTGCATCACGTGGCTCTTCAGGGGCGACACCACCTCAAAACAGTGGCGCCGCTCCAGTTCGGCGGCT
>JAOTOM010004530.1:90000-112500 GCA_034440615.1 Ashinkailepas kermadecensis | reverse complement strand
CAGAGGTGCCACACAAAACGCACAGGCGCCAACACGTGGTAGACGGCATGCTAGGTCTGGCATCTCTCCCAACTCTCTCACCTCACTCGCAACACGCGGACCAATGCCAACGAAATAATTGTTCAGTTCATCGGGTGTGGCGTCGGGCACCTTACGGACGGGCTTCCCACCACTGACGGTGGATCTGATGTGCTGCCACATCGATCGACGTCCGTCCTCCTGGATGCGCCGCTGAATGTCATTGCGGGTGTCACGGCGTATGGCGGACCGTACCGCTCTGTTTAGGACGACATATTCTGGTGACCTGTGACCGTGTTCAGCCAACGCCACGCGACGGCGAGACATTAGATCTTTGGTGGGGTCGGTGACGGGAGGGGCGCTGGGATTGCGAATGGACACGGCTCTGACCGGGGCATGGGCGTCAAAAATCGGTAGAAATACACTGAGAAAACAGTCCCACTTCTGAGTGACAGTCGGTGATGAAAACACATTATACCAGTCAGCATTAATAAGGTGAGCATGAAGCGCAGCTTGGTCGACCCGGTGGAGACAGCGAGACCGAACAGCTGATCGGCGCGGGCGAGAGCGAGGTACACTGATCAAGGCACGGATAAAAGTATGTGGACTAAAATGACAGAATTGGGTTACGCAACGTTTCACAAAAGCGGGACAGTTCGTAATTAATACATCAAGTAGGGACCCTGCTGAGTAAGTAGGAGATGAAACACACTGCGTCAAGGAGTGGTCAGACATAAAATCACACAGTATCTTTTTGGCGGAGTCATGATCAGGTTTTAAAAGGCAGCAATTAAGATCACCGCAGATCAACACCTTGGTCTGGGGATAATAAACCATGATACGCTGAAATTGATCCGTCAGGTCGTCAAAGTCAGCCCTCAGGTCCCCTATACTACGCCTAGGAGGCCGATAGGCGGTACACATAATACATTTTCGCTTACTGTCGGGCCTCACCAGTGTCCATAGCGTCTCAAGTCGGCTGTTGGGGACCGCGGCGGTGGCGAGCCTGATAGGGGTCACACTGATACCGTCCCTGGCGGCCAGTCCCACACCACCGAAGCCCCGACCGTCTGGACGATCGGCCCGGAACAGCTGATATCCAGGCAGCACGAGTAGGCGACTCGGGGTCGCTGGGCGGAGCCAGGTCTCACAGAGGCCCATGAGGTCATACTTGTGATAGTGTAAGTGGTCGGATAGTTCCAGTAGCTTTGGCTTCAATGATTTGACAGTTGATTGCCCCGATGAGAAGAGCAGATCCAGATGCGGTTTGACTGGTGGCCCGGCACCGGGCGCCCCTACACCCCCGGCGCCTCGCCCCAGGTGCGCGCCTGCCACGTCTTGTCCGGCGTACTCGGCCGCCAGAGCTCGCTGATTGGCTGCCGCTCGGGACGGCTGACCCAGAGCATACGAGCACGTGATCAGCAGGCGACCGACGCTGGCCAGGTTCAAGGTCACCCGGAGCGTCAAGAGACGAACGAGGTGATCGGGCCAACGATGGGCTAACAGAGGGCATGGCAACGAGCACCAGAGCGTTCACAACGGTAAGCAGAACGATCCATCTCAGCAGATCACGATGACCCGGGATACGCCACAGACAACACATGATAATGCGGTCTAGGAGGATGATAATCTGGTCATACTCGTGGGGTCCAGGGACGGCAGAGAAACTCTGCTAGTTGAATCCGTACCCCTGAACCGTTGAATAGTTGATGGTTAGTGATGATCGTCGCCGGCGGGGGTCGTTGATCGTCACAAGCGGACGTGGGGCACTTCGCTTTTCGCATGCACACGCAGGGCACTCAAGGGGAGGCACAGACAGTAGGCTGGGCTGGGTAGCGGAGCGCCGGCGCGCGACCCTCGCTCGGGCGCGGCGCACGGGCAACTGGAACCGTGTCCGGCTTGTGTACTGCTACACTGGAGACACTGTGTCCGGCTTGTGTTCTGCTACACTGGAAACACTGTGTCCGGCTTGTGTTCTGCTACACTGGCTGGCAACATCGTCAACATCCCAATTCATGTACCTTGTTACAATGATTAACAACACTCAACAGCCCAGTTCATGTACACTGTTGCATTGACGGGCAACACTGTCAACGGCCCAATGCATGTGCCCTGTTACACTGACTGGCAACACTGTCAACGGCCCAATTCATGTACCCTGGTACATCAACAGCCTAATTCATGTGCCCCATTAAGATAACTGGCAACACTGACAACAGCCCAACTCATATACCCCGCTACACTGACTGGCAACACCGCCAGCAGCCCGTACCTATGTGCTCGGTTACACTTGCTGGCAGTTTTGTGAGCAGAAGTCATGATACCGTGCTACTGTTTTGCACCAGCGAATCGATAAGAGACAGAAACACGACCAGTAACGACACAATACATTTGGGTGTATCATTGGCAACAAAACCATCAGTGACAAAACGGGTCGATGTCGGTCTCGATGTAAATACAGAGTATGGCAAGCTACGGTACCATATACGATGATTAGGGTGTCACCGTCGGGTTGAGTTGCACCGCCGGATTAATGTTGATTGACACCAATATCACTTGATAACAGATCGAAACTGTTGATTAACACCTGGTTAATAGTGCATCAGAAGAATGAGGCAACAAAGCGGCGCATGGTCGTGCGCGGATCACACAGCGGTTGTGTGCCAACAACAGGCGTATTCCCGCTGCTGGCTTGGATTGCTTACTGGTGACTTATTCGCAGGCACCAAGCGCAACGACATGGCACACCATGTAGCACCGAAATTAATCTACGAATCTGGATGGGGCCGTTACAACGACCAATTATCGGTGCTGGGCGAGCAATGTTTCTGAGCTGGGGGGATCAGTGTCTCGAGGCTGCTGGGACCACGGTCTCTGAGCTGGGAGACCAGTATCTCAGGGCTGGGAGTAACTGTCTCGACGATGTCAGCACACGTGTTTCGGGGTTGCTGGCTCCGTTTCGGAGCATACTGTATTATGTCGGTGAGCTGATCGCACGCTAAACTGACGGCATGGCAACCCATATTTTATAATGATGGCTGCCGAACGTGCGCACGCTCCACTTCCGAGAATGCGCATTAGTGGAGCGAATATGTACATAGGTCAGCTTCAGCACAATGTGCCGCTTCACCACAAATCTTAGCTGCAGAATGCATGCGCCCGGAGGTCGACGATATCGCAAACAATGCCCACCTCGTCACAAATACAATGTGGAACACAACAGTTGCTGCTGGGATTTTACACGAGCTTCGGCTGTTGCGATGACGTAATTGTGATGATGTTGTGATCAGTGATACATTATTCGCGAAATAGGGTGGAACATACCACTTACTGAACACTGAATCTACATCATTTCCAAAGAAGTATCGACATCGTGCTTCTTGTTGCGTGTTTGTGAAGACTTCATGCCTCGTTTCTAACTGTATCTCGTTTACAAATATCATACCCTCATATGTTTATCACTATAACTGATCCGGGATCGTGATAACGAACGTTCCGTAGCGCAATTCCAGGTGAAGGGATTAGCTATGGTGTGCTATATTATACAATAACAGTTTATAGCAAAGGTGTTTGCATCATTTGTGTTGATATCGGTATCACCGAATTCGGTTCCTTTCAAAACACGCACAACAGGAACAGCCATATGTACGCAATTGTCTCAAAACTTGGTTTGCAGGACTTAGCAAGACTGTATACGACATTACGTCCATGGCGATTTCGACATCTTGTTGTACTCGTTTCGACATCTCACACCTGGTGCGTTCCACGACATATCGACCAACGCACTTCACCCCATACATTTTGCATTGAGACCAAAATTTGCTCACAGGGTAGCCTTTAGCACTGAATACGGCTGTGCAACTTTCAGCCCGATTCGGCCAACCGGTTTTTTAGCTATAGCCTCCGGCAATATTTTTAGGTAAAATAACGGGTTGGTTTCACGATGGATATCTCATCAATAAGAAGCGGAAAGGGTGTCAAATTATATATATATATATATATATATATATATATATATATATATAATTTCAGAAGAAAAAGATCAACTGAAACATTCCCGAAATCAAATATCAGTATTTCCTACATTTGACCTCGTGACCTCCTGTGACCCCTAGCCCATCGAAATTGACAAATTGGACGGCGGAAATATAAGCAGGCATGATTTCGCTGACCAAAATAATTTTGTGATGCGTTCTTATAAATATCCCATATGACCGTCCGCTCTTCATAACATTTTGCGATTTTGCGTTTTCAGGTCACTAGTTACCGATAGGTCACCCATGGGTTTATTTGTACGTAGCGACGCAATTGTACTTCGGAACAACTGATATGTATTGAACACATGAAATATGGAAACAGCGCAATTGACCCTATCGAATCAGGTTCTATTACCTACGTATTGCATCTGGCGCGGTAGGTAGGTAGGTACCTATAACAAGCAGACTTGTGCTCGACTCGAGTTGAATCGAGAATCGACTCATGAATCAATCATTTTTGGATGAGTCGCGAGTTGAATAGATTCTTTTCCCCAAAACATATCTTGAGTCGTGAGTTGAATCACATCTTCTTCTTTTTTTAATGAGTTGAATCATGAGTCAATCATTTGAATCACAATGAGTCATTTGCGTCTTGTGACTCAAATGCAAGTTATGAACAAATGATATAAAGCATGTATCTTTGTGAATAGTATGCCATGACACAAAGTAGGGAGTAAAAACACAGTATAATTATTCATGCTTAACATTACAATTGTCAACTTATCAGCTGCCAGTGAGTAAAGAATGTGGGGTACCTACCTACGGTATTCTTCAAGTATTACCCCTCACACTTCTTCTATCTCAACAATGTATCCAAGCCATCGTCAGCTGACTGCCAGTCAGCTGTTGGTGACGTCACTCAAATGTACCGACATCCCCGCAGCTGGGTGCACTGAATGATCCAAGGGCGTCACCAGGGATATTTATAAGGGTCAGGTCAGGTTAGGTTAGGTTAGGTTTTCACCATCGTGAAATAGCATCTGCACACCCTCCCCTCTGTATGTTCAAGTGACGTCACCAACAGCTGACTGGCAGTCAGCTGACGGTGACTCGGATGCATTGTTGATATAAAGTAAGTGTGAGGGGTAATACTTGAAGATTACCCCTACCTACTTAAGTTATTTACCAAAAACGGATAACAATGACTACAAATAAGTATTAATGTTAAGCTTAGTATTCACAATCAGTATCATGCATGAGTCTATCCTAGTGCCATGAGCACAACACAGAAATGAGATGTGATTGTGAAAAAGAATATGGAACCGAAACACTGCAACAGGCATATGCACTGAATAAAATTGCGTCGGTTTGTGTGACAAATAACAAACCCAAAGTACCTTTACTAGAAGGTAGTTCGAAGCTTTCCTTCAAGCCCGCATGACGTCATTCGAAGTTTTAAAAAAAAATATCCTCTCACCGGGTGAGTTATAATCGTGTCCCATTATTTCCAGTGAGCATTGGTTCCGACACATTTTATTATCATGCATAGACAAGGTTGGATTTGTGCATTGTAATCTGGTATGTGGAGAGGAATATTTTGTAGTCATCTAGTATGGAGGATATTCTTCTTCAAACCTTATGCATCGTAACTCAATTTGCACCCATTTCAGTGAATTTTGAGCACTTTTACTTGATCACAGCAGTTCGTTGTCAAAAGTTAAAAACTTAGGAAATTCGAAATTGAGGAAGGAAGAGAAAATGAGAAAACAAGAAATAATTTTCTGGAGAGGATAATGTTCGGGATCCCAAAAATCTAGGATCAGCCAATTTTTCCAAACATGTACCTACCTACCTACATTGACATACAGCAGATGTTGAAAACAGTTTGTTCTAGGCCAGCTAGACCCAGGGCATGATGCATTCTTCATTGATGAAACTTGCATGGATTATTGATGATACATGCATGATTGAACATTTATGTACAACACCATTGTGATCTAGGAATGCCCTCCTGCACTGGCGGATCTGGCCCACCGGTTTGGGGGAGGGGCAACTTTCGGTTTTCGGCGTCAGCCCCCTCCTCTCCCCCTCCCCCAGTGGCATACCTAGGAATTGCATCAGGGGAGGGGTCGAACGGATTTGGAGGGTGCCCATTCTCCCACTATTTTCGTTTAAAAGCACCGGGTTTCGACCACTATTTGGCAAAGGGGCCCATTAAAAAAAAAAAAATAATAAGAATAAAAATACAATAATAATTGACAACATAATTTCCTGGGTAGGAGCCCCAGCCTACCTCCACCGTTTATATGTTACCGGATTTGTGTTCTTGTTTACCAAAACGTTCACGTTCAGCATCTTGTACCACGTCAACGTTCGTGCACGTGTACACACCGGCGGATCGGATTTTTTCAACTCTTGCTGTAAGCAGAACTTGAGCAGCATGGTACCCTCGCTGTGTGTCAGAATCTACTATGCTACCATACTGGCTTCCAAACAATTACGTTTAATTAAAACAAAATCCTTTAAAATTGGAGATTCTTTCGTCCAGACGCTATTTTTAACCTTGGTTAAGGTTACTGTATTTTAATTTAGTTGATTTCTGTTGGTTTCGGGGGGCCAAAAGACACTATGGCCCCTCTTTTAAGCGCTTCGGGGCGGCCATGGCCGGAATGGCCCCTCCCTAGATCCGCCAGTGCCCTCCTGAAACTTGCTACTCGACTGAAACTCTCCTGCCAGTGGGGAGAAGAAGCTATGGCGCACTTAGCCCCCCCCCCCCTGACTGTCCTTTCTTTTGCTCTTGAACGAGGGTGACAACTTGAACACGTAAAATGGACGGTAGAGGGAGCCTACCAATATCGGAAACAATCCCTTTATTTTGGAGGCGCTTGATGGTGAGGATGCCGGAAATGGCACATTGTCAGGCAGGGCGATTATTACTAGGTCATTTAGGATACCCTTTGCTGAAGCTAAATGATAGGTCTTTCAATTAGAATACGTCAAAGTACCCTATATTGCCATAAAATATGCACGATAACGTAGAGAAAGTCAGCAAAATTGCGTGTAAACGAATGGTGAAGGGGACCCTTCAAGCCCACTACCAAACCAACTTCGTGGGGGCAACAAACCAACGCATTTTATTCTGTGCGGATACCTATTGCAGTGCAGGACCTGGGTGCTATGTTGAAGTTAGGTAATGTGTGTCAGGTATATATGATTCATTTTGTGCATCATGCTGATGTGGATTGAAGTATTATGCACTCATTGCTTTGCATATGCATTGACGACCATTCATCTCGTTAATGATTTTTAGTCAATTACTTTATGGACATGTATATGCATTTATCTGTATATATCCTATATGCCAACCATTACAGTGCATAACGAATGATAAATAATGTGAGGTGAAAACAAAATCATAGCAAAAATAACATATTGAACAGATGTTTCGATGTTAGAGCATCTTCGTTGGTGTCTAAATAAATACTAATTCCCTTTTTTTATTAAACACAGATGAAGAAGCGTTGACATCAAACTTTCTGTCACATCAATTATTTTTGCTATAACTTTGTTTTCACCTCACATTATATATATATATATATATATATATATATATATATATATATATATATATATATATATATATATGTATATATATATGTATATATATATATATATATATATATATATATATATATATATATATATATATATATATATATATAACCATTGAGTCGGATCTGAATCGATTCAAATTTCGGTTTGAGTCATGAGTCGAATCATGCTTTGTGAGCTCTGAGTCTGAATTGAGTCGAATCAAATAATTTTGACCTGCTCTGAATCATGAGTTGAATCGGATCTCAAGATATATGAGTCAAATGAGAGTCGACTCAAAAAATTTGAGTCGAGCACAAGTCGGATAACAAGCATGAGGATCACTTTGTGTCAGCGATCAAGTGTTAGGCAGGTTTATCATTTTGTGCTGAAGAAAAAGCATTGCGTCTCTGTGGACTGGTGATGACTATGCGTTAAAGGCAAATAAAAGCCGAGGTGTTTGTCTCGCGCACGCTTTCCCTCCCATCCCATCCGCACTTCGTAGATATATCCGAACTCCCTATCCGTGCATAGCCCAATACTCTCCAGCATCGTGGCGGTTCCGAGGAACATAAAGGCACCGGCGTTGTTGCCGACGGACAACAGAGGAGTTAACATCGGGAAGGAAACGATAACAGGCTTAGCAGAGCCGGAGCAGTGTACTAATCAGTTTTCGAAAACGCCTAGTGCAAAGAGGACGTGGTTATTTTTTTCGACGTACATGAACGCTACAAGCAATCGTGATAGTCACTGTGTCGATTCATATCGTCGCCATACATAGCAAATAACAAAGAAAAAATGTTGCTCCAGTATGGGTAAGTCCCATTGAAAACGTGAGCATCCTCACATTACCTGAGATGTGGCTTTGTGTGTGAATGTTCCATTTTGAAATAATTCAAACTATTTTTTGTTAATATCTCCGACTTGTTTTAAAATTTATTTTTGCCACAATCAGCGTCAGAAATGAAAAGAATGAAAAGGATACACCGAAGGGAAACTTGATGCAAACAAAATTCAGAACTCTGGTGGGCTTAGAACAAAACATGCCAAAATCGACAAATATGTTAGTTAGTTAGTTATTTGGGCTTTAGAAAATTCATTTCGCAGAAATGTTTGAACTCAAAATGGACTTTTCATCCCAGAAAATACATTCCGTTGGCTGCTGGCTATCTATACCTGTCCAGAAGTGCCAGAAATATGCCATATTCAAAGCTCTACAAACTTGTGAATGCACATGCAATTTCAAAATTAACTCGTTAAGAAACTTATACAGCTAAAAAAATATCCTGGACCAAAGCGATGCGCGAGGACGAGTTGGTTCAGATGCTATCTTAAAATCATCTGTCAATTGATATTTACTACCTTAAAAAGCCATTTCCGGAAATCCAAGATCTTTGCCCTGTTTGTATTACCAGATTTGATGTCCTACTAGGCGTTGCAGTGACCAGAAATCACAGAAAACGTCCCATTTCACCCTTCCCGCAAAAATCCGCTAAAATTCAATTTTTTTCTCTCGGAATATCCGAGAATATGTTGACAATTCCTAAGGTGCCCACGGCCCCAGATTCCATGTTCGCCTCGAAAATTCGGTTTCGGCGAACTTCGAAATCGACGCCGTTTGCAACGATTTGGTTATCAAAGCCAAATCGACACCGTTTGATCTGCTTTCATTTTCCTAACATATGTACCATTGTGTAGCACAATATCCCACAGGGAATGCACACATGCGCAGTGTCCCAAGAACGTGAATAAAGAAGTCACATGAAGGTTGTGAAAATGATGTTTCTGGGCATAGCCTACGTGCACTGTGACAGCAAAGAGTGGCTTGCAATAGGTGTTCGACTATACGTCCATATAAATGATGCTCTGCAGGTGGAAATAAAGCATAATTGTACTTATTGTTGTGATGCATGGTCGAATGTGGCCAGACTGCTTCCTTGTCATGTTTCATGGCATTCAGTACGTGTTGTAAGCAATCACCAGATGTTCTGAAGTAAAATTACGCCGCTATACGGAAATAAGCTACGACACTATGGTGATCAAAACATGTTCAATCCTTGGCAAGGAAGCTACAATAACTGCATTGGAGACCAACACATGTGTAAGTTAGAAAAATAAGTTATCATCTGATGTTTATCTCGTTGTTCTTTCCCATCGTTGTTCGATTGTACACTGCTTAGTGCAGTGCAGTAATGTGCAATAACGTGCAATATGCAGGGAGTGCCCAAAACGCGAACAATGAAACCACAGGAAGCTTGTAAAAATGATCATGTTTTCCGGGACACGCTATGCATAGCGTGACAAAAACGCGTGTTGACATTACGATAGGGATTCGACTGTACGTCCATGCAAATGATGACTACAGGTAGAATAAAGGCATAATTGTGCTTCTTGTTGTTGAGGCCAGCATGATCAGATGTTTCCGATCTGATGGCCCTTACCAGGCCATCAGATATTCCGAAGTAAAATTACGTTGTCACGCGTAGGTAAGCCTATGGATGACCTATCGGTAATACCTTCTGACCGGCGGCGGCAGTCCGCTGTGTCCAAGGTACCATGCTGTACTGTCAGTGCGGCACGTACTGATTGCCGGCAGCCGACTTACCCATGAGCGAAGGCGTCACTTTGGAAGTACCTCTCTCTCCCTTAGGGAAGTATTACGGGACGAGTTATCAATTGTTCAATCGGGACCGCTCTTCCGATTCCTATCAGAAATCAAGTTGTGTGATGTATGCCCTTCATTAACTCGCTTTTGCACCTGACAAAATGAGGATCGTAGCATGGCATGATGTCACACGTACGTCAACCCCTTCACATGCAGTTGTCTCGGATATATCAAAGCATAACGTATTTTTTTCACTGTTTTATATGGCAGACAAACCACGTCACTTTGGAAGTACCTCTCTCTCCTTTAGGGAAGTATTACGGGACGAGTTATCAATTGTTCAATCGGGACCGCTCTTCCAATTCCTATCAGAAATCAAGTTGTGTGATGTATGCCCTTCATTAACTCGCTTTTGCACCTGACAAAATGAGGATCGTAGCATGGCATGATGCCACACGTACGTCAACCCCTTCACATGCAGTTGTCTCGGATATATCAAAGCATAACGTATTTTTTTCACTGTTTTATATGGCAGACAAACCACGTCACTTTGGAAGTACCTCTCTCTCCTTTAGGGAAGTATTACGGGACGAGTTATCAATTGTTCAATCGGGACCGCTCTTCCAATTCCTATCAGAAATCAAGTTGTGTGATGTATGCCCTTCATTAACTCGCTTTTGCACCTGACAAAATGAGGATCGTAGCATGGCATGATGCCACACGTACGTCAACCCCTTCACATGCAGTTGTCTCGGATATATCAAAGCATAACGTATTTTTTTCACTGTTTTATATGGCAGACAAACCACGCCCGTTTGTGTTTCTGCAATCAAATTTATATATTTAAATGGGCTATGGGTCACAGTAGGTCACGAGGTCATGGGGTCACGAGGTCAAACATGAGAAATGTTGATACGTTATCACCGATGTGTTTCTTTAAGCGTTTTTATGTTCAAAGATGCATAATATGTCACGCTTTCTCTTCATTATCGATGAGATATCTATCGCCAAAGATACCCTTGTTGTGTAACCTCAAAATACTGCCGTAGGCTGTAACTTCGCAACCGTTAGTCGGATCGAGCTAAAACTTGTTCGGGCGTGTTCAGAGCACAGGACTACCCTTTACCCCAATTTTGGTCCAAATACAAATTTAGTGGGTGTAAAATTTGAAAATGTGTGATCGATCTGTTGTGGACGACAGATAACACCACAGACAGACAGACAAGACAGACAGACAGACAGACAGACAGACAGACAGACAGACAGACAGACAGACAGACAGACAGACAGACAGACAGACAGACAGACAGACAGACAGACAGACAGACAGACAGACAGACAGACAGACAGACAGACAGACAGACAGACAGACAGACAGACAGACAGACAGACAGACAGACAGACAGACAGACAGACAGACAGACAGACAGACAGACAGACAGACAGACAGACAGACAGACAGACAGACAGACAGACAGACAGACAGACAGACAGACAGACAGACAGACAGACAGACAGACAGACAGACAGACAGACAGACAGACAGACAGACAGACAGACAGACAGACAGACAGACAGACAGACAGACAGACAGACAGACAGACAGACAGACAGACAGACAGACAGACAGACAGACAGACAGACAGACAGACAGACAGACAGACAGACAGACAGACAGACAGACAGACAGACAGACAGACAGACAGACAGACAGACAGACAGACAGACAGACAGACAGACAGACAGACAGACAGACAGACAGACAGACAGACAGACAGACAGACAGACAGACAGACAGACAGACAGACAGACAGACAGACAGACAGACAGACAGACAGACAGACAGACAGACAGACAGACAGACAGACAGACAGACAGACAGACAGACAGACAGACAGACAGACAGACAGACAGACAGACAGACAGACAGACAGACAGACAGACAGACAGACAGACAGACAGACAGACAGACAGACAGACAGACAGACAGACAGACAGACAGACAGACAGACAGACAGACAGACAGACAGACAGACAGACAGACAGACAGACAGACAGACAGACAGACAGACAGACAGACAGACAGACAGACAGACAGACAGACAGACAGACAGACAGACAGACAGACAGACAGACAGACAGACAGACAGACAGACAGACAGACAGACAGACAGACAGACAGACAGACAGACAGACAGACAGACAGACAGACAGACAGACAGACAGACAGACAGACAGACAGACAGACAGACAGACAGACAGACAGACAGACAGACAGACAGACAGACAGACAGACAGACAGACAGACAGACAGACAGACAGACAGACAGACAGACAGACAGACAGACAGACAGACAGACAGACAGACAGACAGACAGACAGACAGACAGACAGACAGACAGACAGACAGACAGACAGACAGACAGACAGACAGACAGACAGACAGACAGACAGACAGACAGACAGACAGACAGACAGACAGACAGACAGACAGACAGACAGACAGACAGACAGACAGACAGACAGACAGACAGACAGACAGACAGACAGACAGACAGACAGACAGACAGACAGACAGACAGACAGACAGACAGACAGACAGACAGACAGACAGACAGACAGACAGACAGACAGACAGACAGACAGACAGACAGACAGACAGACAGACAGACAGACAGACAGACAGACAGACAGACAGACAGACAGACAGACAGACAGACAGACAGACAGACAGACAGACAGACAGACAGACAGACAGACAGACAGACAGACAGACAGACAGACAGACAGACAGACAGACAGACAGACAGACAGACAGACAGACAGACAGACAGACAGACAGACAGACAGACAGACAGACAGACAGACAGACAGACAGACAGACAGACAGACAGACAGACAGACAGACAGACAGACAGACAGACAGACAGACAGACAGACAGACAGACAGACAGACAGACAGACAGACAGACAGACAGACAGACAGACAGACAGACAGACAGACAGACAGACAGACAGACAGACAGACAGACAGACAGACAGACAGACAGACAGACAGACAGACAGACAGACAGACAGACAGACAGACAGACAGACAGACAGACAGACAGACAGACAGACAGACAGACAGACAGACAGACAGACAGACAGACAGACAGACAGACAGACAGACAGACAGACAGACAGACAGACAGACAGACAGACAGACAGACAGACAGACAGACAGACAGACAGACAGACAGACAGACAGACAGACAGACAGACAGACAGACAGACAGACAGACAGACAGACAGACAGACAGACAGACAGACAGACAGACAGACAGACAGACAGACAGACAGACAGACAGACAGACAGACAGACAGACAGACAGACAGACAGACAGACAGACAGACAGACAGACAGACAGACAGACAGACAGACAGACAGACGACAGACAGACAGACAGACAGACAGACAGACAGACAGACAGACAGACAGACAGACAGACAGACAGACAGACAGACAGACAGACAGACAGACAGACAGACAGACAGACAGACAGACAGACAGACAGACAGACAGACAGACAGACAGACAGACAGACAGACAGACAGACAGACAGACAGACAGACAGACAGACAGACAGACAGACAGACAGACAGACAGACAGACAGACAGACAGACAGACAGACAGACAGACAGACAGACAGACAGACAGACAGACAGACAGACAGACAGACAGACAGACAGACAGACAGACAGACAGACAGACGAGACAGACAGACAGACAGACAGACAGACAGACAGACAGACAGACAGACAGACAGACAGACAGACAGACAGACAGACAGACAGACAGACAGACAGACAGACAGACAGACAGACAGACAGACAGACAGACAGACAGACAGACAGACAGACAGACAGACAGACAGACAGACAGACAGACAGACAGACAGACAGACAGACAGACAGACAGACAGACAGACAGACAGACAGACAGACAGACAGACAGACAGACAGACAGACAGACAGACAGACAGACAGACAGACAGACAGACAGACAGACAGACAGACAGACAGACAGACAGACAGACAGACAGACAGACAGACAGACGAGACAGACAGACAGACGACAGACAGACAGACAGACAGACAGACAGACAGACAGACAGACAGACAGACAGACAGACAGACAGACAGACAGACAGACAGACAGACAGACAGACAGACAGACAGACAGACAGACAGACAGACAGACAGACAGACAGACAGACAGACAGACAGACAGACAGACAGACAGACAGACAGACAGACAGACGAACAGACAGACAGACAGACAGACAGACAGACAGACAGACAGACAGACAGACAGACAGACAGACAGACAGACAGACAGACAGACGACAGACAGACAGACAGACAGACAGACAGACAGACAGACAGACAGACAGACAGACAGACAGAACAGACAGACAGACAGACAGACAGACGACAGACAGACAGACAGACAGACAGACAGACAGACAGACGAACGACAGACAGACAGACGACAGACAGACAGACAGACAGACAGACAGACAGAAGACAGACAGACAGACAGACAGACAGACAGACAGACAGACAGACGAGACAGACAGACAGACAGACAGACGACAGACAGACAGACAGACAGACAGACAGACAGACAGACAGACAGACAGACAGACAGACAGACAGACAGACAGACAGACAGACAGACAGACAGACAGACAGACAGACAGACAGACAGACAGACAGACAGACAGACAGACAGACAGACAGACGAACAGACGACAGACAGACAGACAGACAGACAGACAGACAGACAGACAGACAGACAGACAGACAGACAGACAGACAGACAGACAGACAGACAGACAGACAGACAGACAGACAGACGAACAGACAGACGAACAGACAGACAGACAGACAGACAGACAGACAGACAGACAGACAGACAGACAGACAGACAGACAGACAGACAGACAGACAGACAGACAGACAGACAGACAGACAGACAGACAGACAGACAGACAGACAGACAGACAGACAGACAGACAGACAGACAGACAGACAGACAGACAGACAGACAGAACAGACAGACAGACAGACAGACAGACAGACAGACAGACAGACAGACAGACAGACAGACAGACAGACAGACAGACAGACAGACAGACAGACAGACAGACAGACAGACAGACAGACAGACAGACAGACAGACAGACAGACAGACAGACGACAGACAGACAGACAGACAGACAGACAGACAGACAGACAGACAGACGAACGACAGACAGACAGACAGACAGACAGACAGACAGACAGACAGACAGACAGACAGACAGACAGACAGACGACAGACAGACAGACAGACAGACAGACAGACAGACAGACAGACAGACAGACAGACAGACAGACAGACAGACAGACAGACAGACAGACAGACAGACAGACAGACAGACAGACAGACAGACAGACAGACAGACAGACAGACAGACAGACAGACAGACAGACAGACAGACAGACAGACAGACAGACAGACAGACAGACAGACAGACAGACAGACAGACAGACAGACAGACAGACAGACAGACAGACAGACAGACAGACAGACAGACAGACAGACAGACAGACAGACAGACAGACAGACAGACAGACAGACAGACAGACAGACAGACAGACAGACAGACAGACAGACAGACAGACAGACAGACAGACAGACAGACAGACAGACAGACAGACAGACAGACAGACAGACAGACAGACAGACAGACAGACAGACAGACAGACAGACAGACAGACAGACAGACAGACAGACAGACAGACAGACAGACAGACAGACAGACAGACAGACAGACAGACAGACAGACAGACAGACAGACAGACAGACAGACAGACAGACAGACAGACAGACAGACAGACAGACAGACAGACAGACAGACAGACAGACAGACAGACAGACAGACAGACAGACAGACAGACAGACAGACAGACAGACAGACAGACAGACACAGACAGACAGACAGACAGACAGACAGACAGACAGACAGACAGACAGACAGACAGACAGACAGACAGACAGACAGACGACAGACAGACAGACAGACAGACAGACAGACAGACAGACAGACAGACAGACAGACAGACAGACAGACAGACAGACAGACAGACAGACAGACAGACAGACAGACAGACAGACAGACAGACAGACAGACAGACAGACAGACAGACAGACAGACAGACAGACAGACAGACAGACAGACAGACAGACAGACAGACAGACAGACAGACAGACAGACAGACAGACAGACAGACAGACAGACAGACAGACAGACAGACAGACAGACAGACAGACAGACAGACAGACAGACAGACAGACAGACAGACAGACAGACAGACAGACAGACAGACAGACAGACAGACAGACAGACAGACAGACAGACAGACAGACAGACAGACAGACAGACAGACAGACAGACAGACAGACAGACAGACAGACAGACAGACAGACAGACAGACAGACAGACAGACAGACAGACAGACAGACAGACAGACAGACAGACAGACAGACAGACAGACAGACAGACAGACAGACAGACAGACAGACAGACAGACAGACAGACAGACAGACAGACAGACAGACAGACAGACAGACAGACAGACAGACAGACAGACAGACAGACAGACAGACAGACAGACAGACAGACAGACAGACAGACAGACAGACAGACAGACAGACAGACAGACAGACAGACAGACAGACAGACAGACAGACAGACAGACAGACAGACAGACAGACAGACAGACAGACAGACAGACAGACAGACAGACAGACAGACAGACAGACAGACAGACAGACAGACAGACAGACAGACAGACAGACAGACAGACAGACAGACAGACAGACAGACAGACAGACAGACAGACAGACAGACAGACAGACAGACAGACAGACAGACAGACAGACAGACAGACAGACAGACAGACAGACAGACAGACAGACAGACAGACAGACAGACAGACAGACAGACAGACAGACAGACAGACAGACAGACAGACAGACAGACAGACAGACAGACAGACAGACAGACAGACAGACAGACAGACAGACAGACAGACAGACAGACAGACAGACAGACAGACAGACAGACAGACAGACAGACAGACAGACAGACAGACAGACAGACAGACAGACAGACAGACAGACAGACAGACAGACAGACAGACAGACAGACAGACAGACAGACAGACAGACAGACAGACAGACAGACAGACAGACAGACAGACAGACAGACAGACAGACAGACAGACAGACAGACAGACAGACAGACAGACAGACAGACAGACAGACAGACAGACAGACAGACAGACATACAGACAGACAGACAGACAGACAGACAGACAGACAGACAGACAGACAGACAGACAGACAGACAGACAGACAGACAGACAGACAGACAGACAGACAGACAGACAGACAGACAGACAGACAGACAGACAGACAGACAGACAGACAGACAGACAGACAGACAGACAGACAGACAGACAGACAGACAGACAGACAGACAGACAGACAGACAGACAGACAGACAGACAGACAGACAGACAGACAGACAGACAGACAGACAGACAGACAGACAGACAGACAGACAGACAGACAGACAGACAGACAGACAGACAGACAGACAGACAGACAGACAGACAGACAGACAGACAGACAGACAGACAGACAGACAGACAGACAGACAGACAGACAGACAGACAGACAGACAGACAGACAGACATACAGACATACATACATACAGACATACAGACATACAGACATACAGACATACAGACATACAGACATACAGACATACAGACAGACAGACAGACAGACAGACAGACAGACAGACAGACAGACAGACAGACAGACAGACAGACAGACAGACAGACATCACCTAACGATAAATCATTATTTTAGCACTGGTTGTAATTCACTTGCGAAGTGTACCACGTGACTATGTCAGGATTGGCAGACAGTTAACTGGTGGATTGATGCTTAGTGGCGCGTCGACTGCAAAGGTAATTTTGCTTAGCAGACAGTGGTATAGCTTATAATCCCCGATGTTAGAACGGACTGACCGGGAGAAGGTACCTCTGTCGGATTTGCCCTTCACAGATAACGGGCTACCCTCTACCCTGCCAACATTACCGGATGCCCACGGCTGGGTAGCCGGTAAACTTACCAAGATTACCGGCTACCCTCTACCCTACCAAGATTGCCGGATACCTCCTATCTTATTCAGATTACCGGACACCCTGCCAGCTCTAACATCCACAGATCACTCAGAATACTGTCGTGATCAATATTACCTTCCGCAATTACGTATTTTTCAGTATCTTCTGTCCCAGAAACACGTAGCTCAATGCCACACATGCTAAGTGTAAGAGAAAGGCATGCTGACCAGGCACCATATGGGTGGTGGGGGTATGTGAGCTTCCGATAGGGTCGCTTCTAAGGGGTGCCGACCGGTATTTTCTGGGTACTTTCTCCAATGATTTTACATTCGATTCGGGTCAATTCGAAATGGAACTTCCCCATAAGTGTTATTCTGAGCTTCAGCATCAGTGTGTGTGGGGGGGGGGCAGAGTTTACTCTCAGTACTAAGCCCAAAGCCATGGCACAAGAGCTTTTGGCTTCTGTTGCACATACTAGGTGTATGAGGGATCGATACGGCATTAATTCCTTCTAGCACGCTATCGTCAGATTGTCGCTAAAAGATGAAAATACTTCAGGTCGAGCATTGTGTTTGCATGATGTTTGTAAGCGAGCCAGCCATGCGTGGCTACACCAAACCTAATATAGGTGCATCGGCGCAAAGGACAGAGACAACACGGTACATCGGCGCAGAAGACAGCCAATCCCCACCAAGCCAGCTGCTATGTGAAGAGCGACTGCAGCACTAAATACAAGCTGAAGCATCTAGCAATGAAACGATGCGACCAGCTCTACCCCCATCACTGGTAAATCTCAAAACCATTGCACGGGGAGTGAGAGTCGTGGTAGCACATAATGCGCCCGCAGCCATTGGTGTCCAGCCGCACGGGATCACAAGCGGGCAAACCCACCGGTGAATCAGTCGTGGCTGCGGACAGGCACGGTCACAAGGGTCACACCTGTGCGTCAAGGTCCTTCAGGTGCGGGCTGAGGTCCTGCCACAGGTCGTAGCCTTGGTGGAAGAACGTGGCCTGCGTCTGCACGTAACTTCGCACCTGCCGAGAATGCCGAGTGTTAGGGCGGCCTTCCGACACATCAGCCCTGGGGCGCGCCCACCTCTGAACAACAGTAACCCATAAATACATTATGTGAAAAGAAGTCGTAGTGTTGGCTCGAGGATAGCTATACATGTTCAGGCATTTTCCATGCCTTTGGCTGTCTGCTGCCGATGCTAAAATTTACCAGAGCAACGTCGAATTTCGGGTCCTACATCTCAGCCCACATGAGCCATAAACACCAGCGAACATTCCGACAGCCTAGCTCCAGTCACCCACCATCACAATCTGATTTATACAATACAGATTAAGTCAACTGGAGTGTGTGGCGCCGGGTGGTCTGAGAGTTCAGCCGTCACTGACCGTGTCCAGCACCTGGTGCTGCTTCTTGGACTGCAGGAGGGTGACGACGCGCAGGTAATCGAGTGCCGTGTGCCGGAAGCAGGTGCGCGTGGCCTTTACTAGATTTGTTGACTCCTCCAGCTGTGAGAACACGACGAAACGTGTCAAGGCAGCACATTCCTTCCAGATAAGCAACGCTGATGCAGACGTCAGCATACTGTATCCCTCAGACCAACACTGCTGGACACACATTATAGCAGTACCATCCCAGCCGAACAGCACTTGAGACTCCCACTGTCACAGACATGTCACTAGATGGCATACAACTGCTAAGGTCCCATGATTGTTTATGATTGGCATCACTCTCATATACATACAGCATACATGCACACTGCATATATACATACATGGACACCTACACAGCTACATGCATGCATATACATATATGTTTGCACATACACATACAGCCACATATACACACATGCATAAATACATGCATACACATATACATATACACAGATCATTATTTTTTGGATAGCAAGGTACTATCTTGTACTCCTTTACTTTACTTGCTTTTACTTGTACTCAGCATTTCACCATTCCCATTTCAATCTGATATGAATATTCTCGCCAACACTTGTATTTAATCAACATTGAGTTATCTTATCACCTTTGATCGCCATGTTACCAGATGCATGGCTATCTATCTATCTATCTATCTATCTATCTATCTATCTATCTATCTATCTATCTATCTATCTATCTATCTATCTATCTATCTATCTATCTATCTATCTATCTATCTATCTATCTATCTATCTATCTATCTATCTATCTATCTATCTATCTATCTATCTATCTATCTATCTATCTATCTATCTATCTATCTATCTATCTATCTATCTATCTATCTATCTATCTATCTATCTATCTATCTATCTATCTATCTATCTATCTATCTATCTATCTATCTATCTATCTATCTATCTATCTATCTATCTATCTATCTATCTATCTATCTATCTATCTATCTATCTATCTATCTATCTATCTATCTATCTATCTATCTATCTATCTATCTATCTATCTATCTATCTATCTATCTATCTATCTATCTATCTATCTATCTATCTATCTATCTATCTATCTATCTATCTATCTATCTATCTATCTATCTATCTATCTATCTATCTATCTATCTATCTATCTATCTATCTATCTATCTATCTATCTATCTATCTATCTATCTATCTATCTATCTATCTATCTATCTATCTATCTATCTATCTATCTATCTATCTATCTATCTATCTATCTATCTATCTATCTATCTATCTATCTATCTATCTATCTATCTATCTATCTATCTATCTATCTATCTATCTATCTATCTATCTATCTATCTATCTATCTATCTATCTATCTATCTATCTATCTATCTATCTATCTATCTATCTATCTATCTATCTATCTATCTATCTATCTATCTATCTATCTATCTATCTATCTATCTATCTATCTATCTATCTATCTATCTATCTATCTATCTATCTATCTATCTATCTATCTATCTATCTATCTATCTATCTATCTATCTATCTATCTATCTATCTATCTATCTATCTATCTATCTATCTATCTATCTATCTATCTATCTATCTATCTATCTATCTATCTATCTATCTATCTATCTATCTATCTATCTATCTATCTATCTATCTATCTATCTATCTATCTATCTATCTATCTATCTATCTATCTATCTATCTATCTATCTATCTATCTATCTATCTATCTATCTATCTATCTATCTATCTATCTATCTATCTATCTATCTATCTATCTATCTATCTATCTATCTATCTATCTATCTATCTATCTATCTATCTATCTATCTATCTATCTATCTATCTATCTATCTATCTATCTATCTATCTATCTATCTATCTATCTATCTATCTATCTATCTATCTATCTATCTATCTATCTATCTATCTATCTATCTATCTATCTATCTATCTATCTATCTATCTATCTATCTATCTATCTATCTATCTATCTATCTATCTATCTATCTATCTATCTATCTATCTATCTATCTATCTATCTATCTATCTATCTATCTATCTATCTATCTATCTATCTATCTATCTATCTATCTATCTATCTATCTATCTATCTATCTATCTATCTATCTATCTATCTATCTATCTATCTATCTATCTATCTATCTATCTATCTATCTATCTATCTATCTATCTATCTATCTATCTATCTATCTATCTATCTATCTATCTATCTATCTATCTATCTATCTATCTATCTATCTATCTATCTATCTATCTATCTATCTATCTATCTATCTATCTATCTATCTATCTATCTATCTATCTATCTATCTATCTATCTATCTATCTATCTATCTATCTATCTATCTATCTATCTATCTATCTATCTATCTATCTATCTATCTATCTATCTATCTATCTATCTATCTATCTATCTATCTATCTATCTATCTATCTATCTATCTATCTATCTATCTATCTATCTATCTATCTATCTATCTATCTATCTATCTATCTATCTATCTATCTATCTATCTATCTATCTATCTATCTATCTATCTATCTATCTATCTATCTATCTATCTATCTATCTATCTATCTATCTATCTATCTATCTATCTATCTATCTATCTATCT